>JANRGW010011737.1:46978-66676 GCA_024733675.1 Psilopsiagon aymara
GAGATATCAATCTTCCAGAAATCCTGGCTGTGTTCATTGCTCACATATGCATATACAGCCGTCCAGGAGAAGTTGGGTTTATTGAAAAGGCCTCTGTACACACATAATTAACACACTTGGACCTACTGGGCTTGATGTGTTTTTGTTAATTGCACAAGTATAAAACTGTCCAGCAGACATAAGCATCACATTTACCGTATGGTACAGTTGCTATGAATAGATAAGTCCTGAGAAACACAGACTGACCAGATAGACAGGGTAGATTACTTGTGCAACATCTGCAGGCATATTTCTGCATGGGAAATATAATACAGAGATATGGCATCCTAATAAGAACATGGGGAAGTGCAGGACCATAAACCAAGAACTGTATCCACATTTCAATGGAAAAATCTGTAACAGTACATACATTTCAAGATAGTAATGTCTTCTATAATCAATGTTTTATAGATAGCCTGTGTATTAGAAAAAAAAAAAGGAATACCATGAGGCAAGGTACAGCTCTCATTACTTTATTCCCAGTGGTTTTGTTCCAGCACAGACAGAGATGTGTCTGGAATGCAGATGTGCCTGGCTCTGCTGGGGTGCGGGTTGTTCATCTCTCACTGTTACTTGCAGGAGAAGGAGGGTGTTTCTATATCCTGACTCATATAAAGCAATATAAGAAAAATAATCTTTCAACTGAATGAAATAAATACAATTAAACACAGGATTATATCCCACTATCTGGTTAGCCTCTGAATATAATTTTTTATTACGCTGTTGCACATCTACTGTCTGAGAAGCTGTCTAAAAGGGAACCTCACAATTTTTCTTTCACCAAAAGTATGTGGCAATAGCAACCAAAGCTGGAATCATTAAATATCTCAGTTAAAAAAAAAGATTTTCACATATGCGTTAAAAAAAAAAGTGCTATTTATAGCTTACATCTGCTTAAAGTATGCAATAAAGTCAGAAGATTTGCCTGTTTCTGTGGCTTTGGCAAACCCTGGCTGCAGGGGAATGTTCAAGTTCCTTTCCTCTCTCGTAGAATTCGTGAGGAAAACACATTTTCCCACAGGAGAATGTAATCCTTTTTCACTTGAGGAAATAAAATCAATTTAAACATAGCTATTTCTCATGCTGAAACACTTACTATTAAAGAATGTAAGAGATCAGCAACACACCCTCCCCCCAATATTTGGGTATATAAATCTCAACTTCTATTAGAGAAGATTAATAAATTATGCAATTTACAGAAGTTTTTACTTCAAAGAGAAAAAAGAGCTATCTGATGTTATCTAGGCTATTTAACATATTCTATAAAACATTCGCTTTCAAAAGCATTTGACCCAGCAGAGTTTTTATTCGTATATGAAGGTTTTCAGCTTTAGAGATCACAATAATTTTACTGACATATGATCGCAAAGGACTTTACCTTGGCAAGTGCAAATTTGAGCACTTATGACTTTAGCAGGATATATTGCATTTTCAGAGACAGTAGTGAATGCCCATAGGAAGTCAATCAACAGTATACTTAAGGCTAAAATCTCATCAAACACAGCAAGGACAGCTTTTGACAAAAAGGTGTTAAAGATGCACATTCATGAACACTAGAAGTTACTCAGGACACTAGAGTTACTCTAGAACACACTAAACTACTCTACCACTGCCTACTACTACATTAGACAATATTTTCCTAATATTTATCACACTTCACAAGTACATATGCATGAGAGAAAACTTTATTCATACCTATATGAATAAGGCAGAGCATGTCACTTCATAAAAAAGTGAATTGTTTGGTGAGGGAATGGGCTGGGTTGGGCCAAAACTAACTCCACATGACTCATTTCACTGGAAATCGTGTAAGTAGCTTTTTGGCATTTAATGTGTTGAGATAAATAAAAAAAAAAAAATCTGTTGTAAAAACAGTCCTATTTTTTAAATGATGCAAATCGACAGGAGATTGAGAAACTAGCCTTCTCTTCATTATTTTAGCAGACACTAACTCATACTATAAAGTGATGAGGCCAAAAAGTGAATACTTGGTTTGTTCAGAACTTCATATGCATAACTTGCACACTCTTAAAATTTTTATTCATTCTCATATATACACATACATACACATCTCTAATCCCACATTAATGGTCACTAAAAATGCCATTAGCAGTTTGAATATACAGTGGTTAAACATCTAATCATGAGCTGCCAAGTCTACAAACATAATCATATTCACAGATCTTTTTTTAATTGCTGGTGTTTAATAACACATACATGGCTTTTCTCCTTTTCATTTCTAATAGGAGAACTAATCCTCAGCTGTAATGCATTAAACTAACAACAGCAGACCACTTGTTTTATAGGGTTATCAATACAGACTCCCCTCAAATATTTTCAAGTACATCTTGATTCACTGACTGACAAAGGAAGATTCACTTTTAGTTTGTGTTCAGGCTTCTTTTTTCATAAAGTAATTACAAATAACAGGATAAATTCTGCAAAGGTTATGCCATTCATTTGCCCCAGTTTGACATGTAATGAATAGACTTTTTGCAGACAACAGCTATACTTGAATGGAATATATATGCAAGCAATTTTCTATAGAATTGGATGGACAGGAGGGAGTCTGGGACTGCTTCAAGTGGCTCGTGTAATCATTGCTGCACATGTGGTGGTGGTTACTCAGGGGAGGATTTTGACTTATAGAACAGACACTCATTTTTCATTGGCTGTCTACACTAATTTAGTCTGGTATCCTTCCTAGGAGATTCTGAATTGTGTTTGAAAGTAATACAGAAATCCTTCCTTTTCCTCTGTATTAGAAGCATCTTTACTATCTGCCATGAGAAGTACCACAGTAACTCTGATGTTGCTTCACTCAGAATGACACGGCAGACCACAGGCTTTACCAGAACATCAGACTTCACTAACAGCAAAAGTAAATCAGCCAGAGAAACAAAAGTCCAGCCTCTGCTTACAATAAAGCAAGCACTCATTACAGCTAATTTCTCAAATTACTTCTCCTTGAACACAGTCTTATAATTCTCCTAAGCTTTCTAGCTTGTCTTTTTCAGTGTATTGAAAGGCACCAGACATCTCCTTCTTTCATACTTTCCTCTGTACTTTGCTAGAACACTATTCTTGTTCTTTTATTTTTACCTTTTTTTTTTTTAATTTTTTGTTTCCTATTATTTCCTTTCAATATTCCAAGGTGCAGGTATGCAGCTGGAATTCTAGTATCTTCCAGTGAAGCTGAAAATTGCAGAAAACAGGCAAGAAGTCATCTCATGTGTCCCTCGGAAGCACAGCAAATAGCCAGGTCATCTGGTAAGAGAGCAAAAGGCAAAATATATCCTGACCCACAACAGCTTGCGAGAATAAGCTTTTTCTAATATTGTCCAGTGCAATCAGTCTTGAAGGAGACAAGAAATGAAAATCATGAGAACTGTGACAGGTTGATCATGAATAAGTTAATTGAAGAAGCATTCACATTTATTACTTCTTGAACAAGACAACTCATTTGGCCTTGATTTTGCCTTTATATTTTCTGTATACTCTATGTATGCAATGACAAAATGGGAAGTTCAAACTCCCCCTGACCAGTAATAAGAATTTATAAAGGCCAGGGAAAATGCTAAAGAACAAATGAACTGAAACTTGTGGGGTTTTTTTCTAACATGGGCCAAAAAAAAAAATAGTTATGAAAACACTGGGATTTAATCCTTATAGCAATTATTTGCACAGTTATTTTTCACCCAGGAGCCTTTTTTCTCAACAGTGTTTGCTATTTTCTGCCTCAAAGCGTGAAGACTTTACCTAAATTTTTTTGTACCTTAACCTTTCCCACTCATGATATTAAAGTGGTATCATTACCTTTCTGCTCTATAGAAGACGTACAGATTTGTTATAAATGACATTTCAATTACATTCCACCTGCCTGTCATGAATCAGCAACGGCTGTATAGCTTTACTACAATTTAACTACACCTCATCTAGTATCCAGAAATCAGAATTGCTAGATTAAAGAACAAATGTGGAAACATAAGAAGATTTAAGATTAATCAGCATAGAGTCCCAGTTTTTATAGCTGCACTGCCACTGCCTTATTCTTCTATGCTGCAAAGGCCTGCTGGCACAAAACTCTAGAAAACCCAAGTATATGCCCAGCAAGGTCTGGCTATTGCATGGAAATTCTCCCTTCTGTTTTATTGCCTCTTTCCTCTCTGAACTCACCTGGATACTGCATTTTGGAAAGAGGGTATCTTACTGTTACCACTGCCTGATATAAGGTTCCTTTAACCACCTTGAGAGGTGGATGGACAGCACCTCTGTGCCGTACCTGTCTCAGAAAGCTGCATATGCATGTCTTTAGAACAGGGGCAGCTACTTTCCTTCACATGGTTTGGTGATGGAGCTCAAGATAAGACATCATTTGCTTTTTAAAGGGAACCCACCATCCTTAATGAACAACTTATTGTCTAAATAAGCTTCCTTTATTTCATATAGCCTCAAGCCTATGTTGAGAATGAACAAATACAAGCACTTCACTAAATGAAAACCAACACAAGATTGCAGAAAAAGGGTAAAGGAGGAAAAGGAGCAACAGTATAATTGTTAATACTAGATATTATTTTTCTTGCTTTGCATTCTGAGCTATGCTTAGATCAGCGAGTGGGAAGACTGCTGTGCTGTCTCCTTCCATTGCATAACTATAGCTTCCATAAAAGCTAACATCACACACACACGCACGCGAGCACAAAGTAGTTGCAATCATGAGCTACACAAGCTCGCCTGGCTGTGTTATGCCTTATGTACTTTGTAGATAATCTGCTACAAGAGAAGAATGAGTGTAGTTGTTTGAACAAGTCTCATATTGCATCTGGTAGGATTCAGTGGTGCCAAAGTGTACTGTACATGAGGAAGTTCAGGCAGATGGACCCAGAAAGGCAACAGATTGTTGCACAACTATTGACAGAGTGAACTTCAGTAGATTCTGCTGTATTTGAGCACCCTGACATACTAAACAGTGGGAATAATCAGCTGGCCTCTTACAGATCACTCAGTTTAAAAAAACTATTTGAATAAAAGTAAACAAATCTTCTCCAGGACTAGAGTCTCTCATACACGTTGGGAATGAACAGAACATCACATTTTATATATTACAAAGCAGCAGAAACATGGAAGGCTGGAAGATGCATTTGGGAAACTGACATTTTACATTAGAAGAATAAAGTTTAGTAACAAATAGAAAAATTGCTTAGCTAGTCTCTACATGTTACTAATGTCACCAGTGAATTATGCAGCAGTCTCTATGACTGGTCTTTTGACTCCCTTATTGATTTATTAGATTAGCTCTTGATCCTGTCATAGCCCAGCTTTGAAAGTAGAGTAGTTTAAACTGGTGCCAACTCAAAGAAAGGCTTTGAGAAAATGAATAGGTACCAGAGATAATAAAATTAGATGTCAGTATATTAAACATTTTTTTTCCCTTGACTGGTCATCACAAAATATCATAAAATCTGTCATAATAAAGGGCATACTGTTATGAACAGCTGATGAAGCATGCTGATGAAGCATGAAAGTTTATATACGTTTTATTTTACCATTATCAAAGTAAGTGAATGAATAGCTCAAAGACACAAAAGTTTTTCTTATAACAGACTTCCGTTTTCTTAATTGTTTTCCATAACTGAACAAAATGAGGATGAGATTTTTATATCCAGATGCAAAACATTTCAATGTCAGTTGAAAATATTTCACTAATTACAGGGATTTTGAAGGATAACATAACAAATACCACGGCCTAAAAAACTTTTTACCATCTAATGAAGAAAGCTGGAAAGAAACTTTGATGTTAACTGTGTTCACAACTTCCTGTGATCTCGGAGACACAGGATGGAGAATGACTCTATGGTGGCATGCAAGTAGGGAAGGCACGTGACAAAAAAAAAAGGCTACAGCCATATTTTATACCACTTGGCTCTCTCTTCTGTTTTTGACAACTGTGTTACAAAGCAATTGAGTTGGAGTTTGTATGCAGGCCTCTGATTTTAACTTCCACCAATGAACAAGTTACTGTGGATCTGTACTCTTTTTTCAACAGAGCAATAAACTTCAAGCCATGGCCCACAATGGCAATGAGCACCAAAGCAGTAACAACGTGCTGGTTTAGGGGGCTAGGGCAGGGGAAATGCACACTTCTGATTCAGTTTAGAGTTGCTGCTTTCCTATACAAAGGGAAAATACAAAATAAAGCAAAAATAAAGATTGATTTTTATAATTCACATATGTAATATATACGTGATTTCTCTTCCCTTGGCAAAATTATTGTTCATCCTCTTGCAGGATGCAATGTAACTTAAATAAAAGATGGCACAGGTGAATTATAACCCTAGGAAAGCTGCACACTGCTTAATAGCAGCATTAATTGTTTCTGGCTGCTTTGCAATATCATCTTCTCCATCTGCCAACAACATGGTCATGATAGCACAAATACCCATTTCTCTCTGTGTCAGATACAGGAAAATTTGCGTACAAGATTTGGATATTTTGAGAAAGAAATAAACTTGTCATACACTAAAAATTAAGTCAGTTTGGCTTCTATTACACTGATTTAATATGTGGCTTGATGAAAGAGACAGATAACCAGCTGGAGCTGCTGGATCACCATTGAGGGCACTTGGACCATTTAAAGATGCATTAAATCTTCTAAACACCTGCAATAAATGATGTAAATTAGACACAATTGCATTTGCTTATACAGTGAAGTCAGGTGTATTTAGATTATTCTTTTTTAGTTAAGATACTAAACAGATTGTCAAAGATTTACTTAGTGATGCACTGTTTTATGTTATTTTCTGCAAAATTAATTCACCACCTGTTTCATGGCTATGCTATGTGTATGCCAGTGTCTGAAAGATCCTTAGCTGAAAAATAGGTCTGCCCATAAATGATATGCAGTATTTTATTAATGACAGGAAACTTCTTTTTGAAAGCAGATTATTTTCAGCTTTTCAGTTCTTAAATATTAGATGTTGTATGCCAAAAGTAGTGAAGAATTCAGCAATGTTAATATTATATTCCAAGCCAAATGTCTCTAATAAAGAATTTATTTGGGTGCTACTACTAGCAATCTAAACCAAAGCAGACAGTGCAAACTGTTTCTGCTTCATGGTTGCATACCATGAGGAGGAAATGCAGAAAAAGCTTATTTCACATCATGCTTTCCCACAATTAGAAAGGCAGAAAAGCAAACAAAAGTACTGCTGGTATCCCTTACAATTTTGGAAGCTTGGAAATCCTTATTAATGTACTCAGAGTTTCAGAAAGGGCTTTCATAGCCAACTCATACCAGTATTTCACATTTATCAGTGTTTGCAAAATGATTAGTGCATCTGTAAAATGCTTAGATGTCATTTAACTGACACAAGTGTCAATTATCACCATGCAGTGCCTCACAGAGAGCCAAAACATATGCAACAAAATGAGATTTTGAAAGAGCTGATGAATAATTTCCTTTGATGGAATTTCATTGACAAGGGAATAAATAATAGCTAGGAAAAACAACATGACAGAGGAAGTCTTGTTCATGATCTGCTACGTTCTACATCTGATTGCCCAGAATATACTCCATAATCTTTCATAGTCAACTTGCCAGACAAGCAGCTGCTATTTGAGGATTGTATTCCACTGTTTGAAACGTAATAAATAATTTCAGAAGACTAAAGCAGAAACTTAAACTCAACAAAATAACAGCTACTACTGAATGGGCAACAACAGCTCAGGTTACAATAGTGAATATTAACAGAACGCCTTTGGTGGCAGCACTCAGGAGAAAATATGGACTAGTACATCACGGACCTCTTTTGTCTACACTAACCACAGCAAGATACTTCTTCTACTCTTCCTACGCTTCCGTCTTCCCATCCTAATTCCTTCCAATTAATTACTGCTGGTACAAGCCTCTTCATCTAGCATTAATCTTACCCTACTGATAAGGTTTCAGAGGACTAAAACACAGTCCCACTAGATGCAAATCATGACTTGAAAAGGAAATGCTGTAGAACTCAAGTGTTGCTTTTACCAACTATCTACTTTAGTGTGAACTCTTAATCTAAGATGAGACACATTTTTAATTTGCGTATTTAATCCACACAATAGAGTTGGGGAGGGGAAGGTTGTTCTTGAATGATTTGTGAAATGCTGAATGAGTCTGCATTAAAGTCAGAGTTATGGTAATAATAAAGATTATTATTATTATTGAAGTAGCAGCTGCAAGAACAAGAAATGTGCGTAGAGGTAATTAAAAGGCCTAGTGTAGTTTTTCATACAATATTTTATATTCAATTACCATATGATCTCAAGAAATCCACAGCTTTAACTTAGCCAGTTTTATGTGGACTTTGTTATAAAACAGACTGCAAAAAAATGTTAATTTATCCAACTAGTTTTTCATACTAAAAAAAGAAAACAAAAAAAAAAACCCAAACACAGACAAGAACAAAGGACACATTTTCTTGAGTTTAACATCTTTCACCTTGTATGCTTTCCTATGAACCATACTTTAGTGGTAGATAATTTTGAAAGCATGATGAAATGTCTCCATGTCTCTATCCCACTTAGTTTTAGATTAGACTTTAATTAAACTAAAAACATTTTTTATGAAAAAAAAAAAAAGTTCTTTTTTTAACCAGGTGAAAATGGGTTGAGTTTTTTCAACATGTTCTATGGCCCTTCAAACTCTCCTTTTTCATTGAAATGTAATTCCAATACATGCAGTGAAAAGCTTGAAGTGGAAGGAATAGGGGCACCATCTTCAAAGGAGGTAAAAACCCTACTTCCACTCTCCTGCTTCTCTTAGTGATGATCCTCAGAGAAGGGTTTGAATGAAGGGGTTTCTGAAATGCTGATTGCTTTTGATAACACCACACAGAAAATTGAGGCAACAAAATATACTGAGAAGCCATTCATATGAAAATGTGTCTCTATAATATACTAAGGAAAGACATGAGATATTACTTAAGGCAGTGTTAATACACACTAAAACGTTAATGAAAAGTAAGAGAAGCCTGGTAATGGTAGGTTTATGTTTGATACAAGCAAGAGATAAAGCCTGAAGCTTAAACTTCTTTTTAAACTCAGCTTCACAGAATCAAATTAGAGGGCTATGATATATACGGGTAAAATTACTGATTCTTTGTCTCCTCCAAAGATAAATACAGAAATAGCTTAAGCATTCTGTGAGCAACTCCCTTATAGATTATACTATTTACCTCATAGGAATGAATAGCAAATGCATCTCATAAAAATTCAGAAAGTGCTTTCAGATATAATCTTCAAATACAGAAAGTTAGCTGCAAAGAACAAAATTATGTATTGTTCCTCATAGCTACTGTTCTTGGAACAAGAGGTAAAAGGCTTATGTTCCTGTAATGGAGTTTTTGGTTAGAACTTATGAAAACATTTTAAAAGACAATGAGCACTGTAGTTAGGATAAGCTAGTCTGGGATCCTGCATTTTTGTGCATGGATGGCCTGCTGGGTACCATACAGGAATGACTGTTTCTGCTTTGGTCATAAAGGTTGGTGGAATTGGTCACCTGTTAGGTACGTTTCAGAGCTATTTTTCTTGCAGCTTTCCTACAAATCTCAGTTAACCACTGACTGAAGAGTGCTCAATCAGAAAAAGAAACTGCTGTCCCAGTATTAAGGGTTATAATCAGTTAGGTCAGATATAAAATGATGCAGCAGACAACTTTGTATGAAGTCTCCACACCAATTTCCCTAGACCCCCAAATAAGCTGAAGCCAAAATCCCCTAGTTAAGGCATACCAGGATCCTTCACGCCCGCCAGCCCATGTCTTAGGTCTTGTTGCCAAAAAAATAAACCAATATTTTTTTTTCTTTTCAATCCATAAAAAGCCCCCAAGCAACTTTCACCTGAAATGCCAATGAGAACTGAACTTTCTGGAAAGTGTAGCACCTGCTTCTAATTGCCAGTGATTTGACTTCTTTTGTTGGAGAACATTATTCTAATGGTTTGTTTGCAAAAGCATAAATTCATTTGTAGTTTGTGTTTCAACTGCTAATGACAACGCACTAATTAGAAATTCCAGCAATTAAATACTCCAAGATGTGACTTGCAATCCTGATTGAAACATGATTTCCACATTTTTTACTTCAAATGTTCATTTCTTTGTCATATATACTACATTTTATTACAGCTAATACAAACTTCACTCAAGAAAAATGAATAGGATTTTTTTGAGGGAGCCAGGAAAGATAGTAACCTTGATGCAGCCAAGTGTGGAGGACAGAAAACCAATTAGCCCATATACATAAACTTAGAAGCAAAGCTGCAGAATGGAAAAATGAATGGATCGTTCAGCTTGTTCTAGCCATTCCTGCAGATTCACAGCTGCAAATTAAAGCTAAATATGCATTTTTTTCTCTCTGAGTACATTGGAACATCATTTGATTTCTTGCTTGGTTTTGAGATGATGAATAAGTACTGTTTTGGGGGTCCTATTAAGGCAGGGAAACATTAGGTTAGTCTCTAGACAGTGTAAGAAATACACTTTTATAAGTTTCAGTAAGAAACATGAGTAAGATCTTACAAACACCTTGATACCATCCAATAGGTTTTTTTCCTTTATCTTGAAAACAAGTAGAACAATGATCTTCAAATTAATGAATACTACTGAAATAGACATGATATATAGAAAGTTATTCAGTACTATGGCAAGATATTTTAACTCAAATCAAATTCTTACTTAAAATCCATGCTTTCATAGCTATAAACAGACAACTCTGGAAATGAACTACTTCATGACATCCCAACCCAAATACAAACTGAAGCACACAATATATGTTAAAAAAAATATGAAAAAAGAAAAAAATCAATGCACCTGTCAACATTCGAATTTACCAGTGCAAAGATTCTGGAGAACAAACAGCAAAAAAGCCCAAGTAAAATAAACAGCAGATGAAACTACTAATAAGTATCTTTCCCTCTTTCTGGTCAATATTTTTTACATTTAACTCTCTCCATGTTTCACTTTGCAGTCTATCATTCCTTGCTTTTCCACTACTTCACCTCATCTCAAATTTGGTTGGGATTTGTTTTTTTGTGAACCCTGCATTAACTTAATTGAGCATTTTTATACTGAATATCTTTGTCTAGGAAAGAATCTTAAAAATTTTGAAAAAGAAATGGTTCATATGTCAGGCTAAAAGCAACTTTAATTTCCCATGCATCATCCCTTGGAAGAGCTGTGAGGTGTTCAAAAAGTCTGCATACAGCTGCAGGAAAATTAATTCTCCAAGGTCTCTGCATAAGCCTAGAGTAGTCCTACTGTGCAAATGTATTCCTATGTTTTCATTCACGTCAGACTTGCCTCCTGCTCTTGGTACACACTACCATTCTGTTTATCATCAAACATATGAAGAAGCTTTATTTTAAAACCTAGAAGCATAAATCCCAGCTGTTACATTTTTCTCTCCCTCTGCCCAGTCCATCCCTGTTTTTTCTTATCACAGTTGGAGTAAGTGTATCTTAGCAATTACAACACTTCCACAGGCAGTTCTCAGGCCACTTGAGCCGACACTTTGAAATATTAGCAGGGAAGTAATGCAGGTGCAGGGACTGGCAAATGTCCAGCAGCGAGTTAGAAATCAGTTCAGAATTTTAAAGGGGAGTTAGTATCATGTGCAATTAAACAGTTGAAATTAGGATGGAAATCCAATTCATTTTGCCTAGGAATTGCCTCACCTCCAAAGCACTGCAGTTCACTCAAGTGTGGATCTGCATATTCTGGGACTTCCACAGAACATTTTTAACATCTTGTTGCAGCAAGGATGATCATATGAGAGTTAAGGTTATAAAATATGACCTATAGCTCTTTTCATAGAAATGCTTGGAGAGAGGAGAGAAATTATAGCCTATGTTGATTCTGAAGACACTAGCGACAGTGATGTAAGAAAAAAGGCTCCTTTCAATAAAGAACTATCTTATGTATGCAGTGTCTTCTGGCTACAGTGTTTCTGAAAGTTAAGGAAGAAAAATTACCATTGCAAGGGAACACGTATATTTAAAATATTCCTCCCTCTTTTTTCTCTTTCATTCAGTGCCTGTAGTGTGTAGTGTATTACAGCAAAGACAGGGAGCTGCCAGCAAACTGGAGCTTGAAACAATGACTCTACATCAGGCAAAATTGGGGTCTCTGAAAGCAAGCTCTTTCAGATTAGAAATGCCCTGAGACTGCATATGTACATGTGTGGGTGTGTGAGACAGAGGCCTGACACTGACAGCTTGCATCAAACCAGGTAATTCTGAACATGAGAAAAATACTGTGACCTGTGATCCCAAACTGAAGCTTTCAAAAACACATCAGTGACACCAGAACCTGCCTCATTTATCAAAGGAATAACATGCACCTTTACTTTAGGGCAGGCACACAGATAAAGCTCTGACGTGTCGTTAGTAAACTAGATCAGAAAAATAGTTCTTGATTATTCTAAAAACCCTGCAACCACTTGGCTCATAAAGCTGAATCATTTCACACGTTTCCCTGCATACTGCCCAAATTTTTGCCAGAACTGGTGTACAGAGTGCTGCCTGTCTGAAAACCATTACATCACAAGGGCATTAAGAACATGTCCAGTATGTTCAGTTACACAGATTGGCACAGTGTACAGTGTGGAGAACTATCCCTGAAAACCTCCCAACTTCTATCTTATACAGTCTTTACATTTCCGTAGCATCTAAACCCATCCATGTAGGATTTCAGACTCTCAAAAAAAAAAAAAGATACTGAACCCGAATATTTGTTAGAAGAGTACATTGGCAAATTACAACTTGCTGTTCAAAGAAGAAAAATCTGTTTTCTACAGATGACAGCAGAGTAAGAGCATCCAGAGAACAAACCGTATGCTGATACATCCACAGGTAAATAGAGAAGGAATAAAACATGTTTCCTGTCTCCCCTGTGCCAGAGCTGATCCTCGGGTATTAGAAGCTGCTAATATTTGCCCTGCTTGTCTCATCATGTAAACTATTCATGAAATATAAAATATTTTCACAGCTAGTAAAGGGGGTTGGGGTGGATTTTTTTTTACTCCCTTTCAGTGAACAGCCACAGCCACGTTCCAGTGCCAGTTTTCGTTGATGTTCAGGCTGACTTAAGGAGCTGATGAGCTCCAACCTTGATTGCAGATTTGATGGGAATAGCACACAGCACCAAGTGAACTGATGTGCCTGTCCACTAAGGGAAATCTGTGGGGTTTCAGTACTCAAGTATCACACCTGGAAAATACAAATGGCTCATAGCTAATTTTAAAATTGGTAGCACTAATTGGCACAGGATTGCAATTTGCCTCTTAGAAACTTTAACCACTGTGTAAGCAGTAGCATTTTCTCTTTGTTTCAAAAACATTTTTTTCCTTGTTCAGGCAAGGTGACTTCTGCAGAAGATATCACAAGGTAACCTGAGGTAGCTAGCAAGCTAAGTGTGCAAGAAGTCCAAATTTCGTATTAGAAAGTGATTTAGTATCCTATATCCTTTTCTGCATTAGGCCATTTACAAAAACCTGGTGAAATGGTATTGCAGAGATACCAGTTCCAATAAAGCAACAAGTTTTCTGCTTATCCTGAACCTTGCAGGTTTTTCAGTGCCCTCTCCTTCCACTTGGTTTTCTAAAGTGCTACCAGCTCAGCTTTAAAAAAGTTGCTGACATGGTTATATTCTTGTTGCTTAACACACATGGAGGAAGCAAATAATTCCCACAGGCAGTCCCTCTCTGATGTGTATAATATCAGTACGTAGTGACACAAGGGCATCATTAAAGGTCTTTAGGAAAAAGGCTGCAGACAAATGAGTTTTCTTTCTCTATAGAAAAAGCCTGAGGAGTATTCATCTTTTCCCCACACACTTTTTAAAGGACCTGAAAGGGATTTCAGGAATTATTGTAATTCCATGCAAGTGTTGCCAGAAGTGTAAAAAATTCTGGTGAGACAACTTAAATATTTAAATATTGAAATACTCAGTAAAATTACTGAATACTACTTCCAAGCAGGGAACATTTTGTTCAAGTTTAAACAAAATTTTTCAGTTCATATCAATTTAACTTCTTGACCCATCCAGTCTAAGAACATGCAGAAATGGCTGACAGATATTTTCATGTTGATGAGCAGGCACCTACTTGTTCTGGTGCCTTATGCGTCTTCCCTGGTAGTACAGAGATCTTGCAAGATGTTACAGTCTTCAGATTATCCCCTTCTGAATTTACTCTAGATACTGTTTGCATCTGGGATGTGAGAACAACACTCAGTCAAGCAGCGCCTTTTACACTCACATTAACTTGACAACAACTGCTGAGAATTCCCTTTAGGTCTCAAAGGTCCAAGCAAACATTTCAGTCATCGTTTGAATAGCACAGCCAGTATTGGCTCAGACCTTCCTTGATAAACAAATGCATACATATTTTCTTTTTATAGAATACTGACAACAAACAGGTTATCCCAAGTTAGTGAAAACATATTTTGCTTTACTCAAGGACATATTGTTACTGCTTTTAAATTTCAAGGCCCAACTGTTATTACTATTTGGTGTTATTTTGATGTTCTTTACTATGGATGCTTACAACTGTGTTTAGCCTTCACTTGCACTTTCTTCCCTTTTTAGGTTCTTTCTGCAGTACAACTAGACAGTATATGTAAATATCAGTATATGTAATATATATCCTGAATATTTGAGCTCAGGACAATAAAGGCATCAAAAAACTGTAAGAAAGAGACATCACATAATCGGAACAAGAAAGAGTTGACTGTTTTCTGATGCAATACCTGGCGCAGCCAGTTTTTTAAATTTGAAAATGGGTATTTTGGTCTGAAAGGGTTCTCAACAGACTTAAAGATTAAGGTATATTTTATACAATAATATTTTTGCTTTATCTCTATATATTACACAGAAGTAGAGTCCCTTCAGTCAAATGAAAAATTAATGCAAAGCAACTGTCTTCAATGTTTGTTAAAACATTCTTGAGATGATTTATAAAAACATTTCAGAAGCATTGAATCTTCTTTTTTTTTTTTTCTTCCAAGTGCTGTTGGTTTCTGTAGAGAACGTTAATTTTTGGTTCATGTCCTCAGAGGAGCAAAATTAAAAGCAGTGTTACCAGACGCTGTGAATAACATTGATTGCTAAGTGGACCAGGGTATTTCTAGCGTACTTCACTTATATTTGACTGCTTATATGACATGGCAGATAATCGTTTAAATGAAAGTCAATATAACTCCACATCATTAAGTCAACAAACAGAAATAACGCTAGTTTAAAATTATGCAATCGAAAGAAGTTCAAGCAGGAAAATATTGACAAATTCATAAACATATACTGAAATATATGCTATGGAAATCCTGGACAGTTTAAGACATTCCACATATGGATATTTGTTCAGATTTTTTTCACTGAAAAGCAGTCAGTTTAAATGGAAATTTTAATAGCTCATGCAGCTACACTTGCTGAAATTGGAACAAAAAAGACAAGAAACTTCTGCGCTACTGAATAGTCCCACTTCAGAGTTTTTGAAAAGAAGAGACATTTTTTGTTCTTGAGATTACTTTACTTTTTCGATGAAAAAAAATCAAAAAGAAGAAAAAAAAATCCTCCCCCAAAAGTTTTAAGCTTATGGATCATAAGGTGCATTTTTCTCATCAAAGCAGCTGGATGTGATTGCGCCCGCCACAGCACTGAAAATCTGGTATCTGCTTACTTACATGAAAGCGCTCATTCAGCTTGATCAGTACTAACAGCCATTGTCTGCCCTTTGACAGAAATTTGTACATTTTAGTAATTTACTATGAGGGGCGTTATTTGGTATCTAACGCAGTGCCTTATCATTACTGCCTTTTTTTGTGAGTAAGCAGAGACAGAAGAGCTCTTTTTGCTCTGATTCCAAGAAAATTACATGAAGACAGACTCACAAGTACATCCCACCCATAGCTGCCACTAAGCAATTCATATCATCTTTCTCTGCATATTTGTTTTGAAAATCAAATTATTTTCTTCTATTGAAAAGTGACATTATCAAAATGTAAAATTAAAGTTGCTCACAGGTGACAAATGGAGATACTCAGGATACTTTCTGTGCTTGGGCAATGTGTTTCCAACTTCTGACCTGATTTCATAATTTAAAACTTCTATTAGGGTGTGAAAAATAATAGTGAAGAAATTCACCCAGGGCACGTAGACCAACAATATTGGATATTCAAGCTTAGTCATCTTAAAGGGAATTAATTAGGGACCAACGTTACCTAACCTACTGCAATTACTTCTGAAATTAAGCAAACCGCATCATCCATAGAATCATAGAATCGTTAGGGTTGGAAAGGACCTTAAGATCATCCAGGTCCAACTCCCCTGCCATGGGCAGGGACAACTCCTACTAAACCATATCACCCAAGGCCATGTCCAACCTCTCCTTGAACACTGCCAGCACTGGAGCATTCACAACTTCCCTGGGCAACCCATTCCAGTGCCTCAGCACCCTTACAGTAAAGAATTTCTCCCTCATATCCCATCTAAACTTCCTCTGCTTAAGTTTGAACCTATTACCCCTTGTCCTATCACTACAGTCCCTAACGAAAAGTCCCTCCCGAGCATCGTTATAGCCCCCTTCAGATACTGGAAGGCTGCTATGAAATCTCCATGCAATCTTCTCTTCTCCAGGCTCAACAGCTCCAACTTTCTCATCCTATCTTCATACGGGAGGTGCTCCAGTCCCATGATCATCCTCGTGGCCCTCCTCTGGACTTGTTCCGACAGTTCCATGTCCTTTTTATATTGAGGACACCAGAACTGCACACAATACTCCAAGTGAGGTCTCATGAGAGCAGAGGGGCAGGATCACCTCCCTCTGCCAGATTCATGCATATTTCTTTTTAATCAAATCTTGAGAACCGGTTTCTTTTTAAATACTAACTCGTAAGAAAACCTTTCCTGATTCTAGGAGAAGCAACTGACTACTTTACACATTCTCTGAATGACCCAGCTAGAATCATTCCAGTTCCAAATTCCACATGAATGCTCAGGTCTGCAAAGGTATTTTGCAGAAAGCCTGACAGTTATTACAATGGCAGGGAAGCACCATTTATTATAACATGCCACTGGCAAGAAAGAGTAAAAATATTTTGGTACAGAGAGAGATTAGAAAAATTCCAGATTAATTGCAAAGGGATTGAACAGATTTAATGTCTGAGAAAAAGCCGAACAGGGCTCCATATTAAGTACGTTAACCCTGCAATATCAGTTAACAGGTCCTGCATAGCCTACCTAGCACATACAGCTTTAGAAATTGAAAACGTTCATCCATTTTTATCAAATAAAACTGAAGGAAAACCCAGGGAAAGCCCCTAAAACTAAAGTAAATGCACTTGTTTAAAAACATATGGAACAACAGATGAAAGCTTCGTGTCTAATATATTGGCCTCATATTAGTCTTAAACGTATTAAGAAACAAATTACCAAGCATATGAAATATTTTGAACCCAGGAAAAGTCCTGTACAGCTTCTTAAGTAGTACATGCAAGTCTGTTTTAAAAACTAAAGGTGTTCCCATATGTTTCAAACATTTTAACAATTTTTCCATAAATGTATCCCCAAAAAAAGAAAATTCAGTCACCTAGGATAACCATTATTTTAAATTGCTCTTTCTTCATTAGCTCAAGAACACTTAAATCTACAAGCGGGATTCTGAGTCTCTTGGGGCACATGAGGGAAATTCACAGTCTTGCAGCTGCTACTTGGCTACCGTTTGTCAAGATCATATTAAAAAGCTATATTCACTCACAATTAGTTGTATCATTAAACATACAATTTTTAATGTAATCACTGGTGCATTACAAAAATATCCAATGTCATAGCATCTATTTGACATGCCTCTGACAACACAGGTGGTAAGGGACCTCTAATTGGAGACATTCATTAACATTAGAACCTCTTCTTTGGCCCCAGGAGGGATTTGCTAAGCTCATGTTAACTGAACACAATCTGCAGTATTTAAACAAGTTAGCAGCACTAAATCTTGTGTCACACTGCTTCCCACAGCTAAGCAGAGCATAAAATAAGTGAGCACCTCTCAACTTCTCCATCGTAGCCATAAACTTAATTTTCCTCAGTGTTGCTGAGCAAAAGCCATATTTAGTTTCCTAAATCCACTTTCATACCACTACTAAGAGCACAGCTGCTAGATGTAGTAGCCTGCATTGCTGTAATTTTCTCAATTTCATATTCATCTGATAAACTGCATCTTTAAAACGCTCCTACAGATAATCTTATGCATTCACATTTTTGGACTACTTGGACATAGCATAGATCTACATCTATGCTATCTACGCTGTTACTTTCAAATTGTGCATTCTGATATGAAGAATTCGACTGCATAATGGATGCAGACATGCAAACTGCCTGTGCGTTCTGAGAGGATGCATGGAAATTTGACAATAATATAAATAATACCATCTGCTTAATAAAAAAAAAAAAAAAAAAAAAAAACCAAAAACCAAAAAACCACACATGCCTAAACCTAAAACTGTGCTTTCCTTATGTCTAAATTTGAAGTCTTTAATCTAAACAAATGAAATGCCTGTAATGTTTTCTGAGTTATTTAGGACTGTATTCTTCTGGGTTTCCTTAACCCACTAAAACACAAAACACAACACCCCACCAAAACAAACAAGCAAGCAAGTAAAAACTTTGATCATTCTCTCTTTTCATTTTTTCCTCTCTTGTTGTTAAACCTAAAACAAACTTGAGCTGAATTTCATCAAACTTAGCATGTTTACAGAAATAGTAGCTGCTGAAAAACAGACTCAACTTTGAATTAACGGCACGTTAGGATACTGAGGCAACATGTCAAAAATCCCAGACTGTTGTACTGTGTTCTAGAGCAGGATGTCATAGGCAAAATTCTTATAATTTATCAAATTCCACCAAGCTTATCAGCCCTGGCAGGACAGAAGCAGCAAGTAAATGCTCCAAAGCACAAACTAATATCTTTCAGAGATGTATTCAGAACATAGAAATACCATCATGTCTGAGCATCCTTAATAAACAATCTCAGTGTGACTGATAGCACAGAAAAATGACTTTTCTTTCAGAAGCTTTGCACCACTGCTATTCCACCAAAGATTATTTAAAGTCCTTCAGACATCTTCTGAGTATAAGGAAATATTTCTGCATATGCAAAGCCAGATTTATGGGAAAAAAAAAAAAAAAAAAAACATCTAAACCAACTCCATTAATTTCTGTCTGTTAAGTCAATTGAAAATCATAGAATAGTTAGGGTTGGAAAGGACCTTAAGATCATCTACTTCCAACCTCCCTGCCATTGGCAGGGACACCTCACACTAAACCATATCACCCAAGGCCATGTCCAACCTCTCCTTGAACACTGCCAGCACTGGAGCAGTCACAACTTCCCTGGGCAACCCATTCCAGTGCCTCAGCACCCTTACACTAAAATATTTCTCCCTCATATCCTATCTAAACTTCCTCTGCTTAAGTTTGAACCTATTACCCCTTGTCCTCTCACTACAGTCCCTAATGAAGAGTCCCTCCCCAGCATCCCTATGGCCACCCTGTAGATACTGGAAGGCTGCTATGAGGTCTCCACGCAGCCTTCTCTTCTCCAGGCTCAACAGCCCCAACTTTCTCATCCT
>JANRGW010011737.1:68052-85358 GCA_024733675.1 Psilopsiagon aymara
GGCATCAGCCCACCTCACAAGCGTGTCAAGGTCCCTCTGGATGGCATTCCTTCCCTCCAACATATCAACCAAACCACTCAGCTTGGTGTCATCAGGAAACTTGCTGAGGTCACACTCAATCCCACTGTCCATGTCACCGACAAAGATGTTGAACAAGAGCGGTCCCAGCACCAATCCCTGAGGTTTATTACTGGTCTCCAGCTGGACATTGAGCTGTTGAACACAACTCTTTGCATGCAGGCATCCAGCCAGTTCTTTATCCACCGAGTGGTCCACCTATCAAATTGTTGTCTCTCCAAACTTGGAGGCAAGGATGTCATGTGAGACAGTGTCAAACACTTTGCACAAGTCCAGGTAGAGAACGTCAACTGCTTTAATGGAGAAAAGCATTTCAAGAGGAAATGTGAATTGCTTGAAATGCCATCACTTGGTCCATGAATGTACTGGAAACATGTTTGTCACTAGCCCCAGTACCATCTAGTCCTCTTTTCCAATAAACTTCTGAAACACAGACTTTTTTCCTTATTTTTGCCTTCCTCACAAACTGTTATTCATGTCAGCTTCAATCCATTTCCTCTAAAAAATACAGAACACTGAACATGATTCCCCTTTGAGTACTTTTCTACTCTTTTGAAGTAAAGAGAGCAGAGGTGAAGATGCTGCCAGTCCCAGTTCACCACAGTGCTGGGGGGTTATAAATACAATCTCATAAAGTGTTTTTAATATTATGCCTGAATTGCTACTTATACAGTGACAATACATTAACTACTGATGGCACTCTAGAAACCCAGGTCACACCAGAAGATCCATAAGTCATATCAAGTCTGCCTGCACGTAGTGAGAAAGACCCAAGATTTCCAGTAGATTAAAGCTTCTTGCAGGTTTTCTATTTTCAATGTAAACTCTGCACATTTCCAGAAACATCCTCAAGATGATGCTGGGACGGATGAGGCAAATCAACTGAATACCATATTTTGTCTGTGAATCTCGCATTAAGCAAAAGTCGAGTAGCAAATTCACACAGCAACCTGTAAAATACCTACTGGTTACAGCAAAGCTTCAACAGCTTAGATAAGTAAGACAGAGAAACCAGAGAGCATTAACCTGAAATATTTTCTTTCAGCTATGGAATAAGACCAGGCCATTAAACCTTTTCTACAGCTCTGTTCACAGTTTTTGTCTGCTTATTTAATAAAAAAAAAAATGTGTTGAACAGAGCCTTGCTAATGAGCTGCGATAAAACTATTGCTTATAAATTCATCCAAGAGATTTAAATTAACAGCAGCTTTTGGGATTTTTAATTCCCTTTTCCTGTGATTTAAGGGGAAAAAAAGGACACTTCGGCCATCTAGTTGTGCTCTCTTCTCCAAAACACAGCAAAGAACAACAACCGAGTGACTGCGTTTTGGTCTTTTCAGCACCTGCAACAACAGAGCACTTCTTTGCTCCAGGAAAAGACAGACCTTCTATGCCCTTTTTCATTTTCTCTTTTGCTCTAGCAAATGTAAATATGGGAAAGGAACAGTGCTCCAATATTTGTAAAGAGAAGGAAGAGATGGATGGCTGTAAGATGTAATGTGATCAGGTAGGCAAAAAAAGTAAATAATTTTGGAACAATAGCATTATTTCTCTAGGTTAAATTAATAGCTGGAGATGCAGATGAAATCATATGTTTGTATTCAACACAACAGCCAACACTTCTTGCATTAAACCAACTTAGGAAAAAACCTTTTATTCAGAGAGAGAAGCAGGAAAGGACTATTAAAAACAAAACAAGACAAACTTATCCTCACACTGAAACACAAAAGTACTGATGACTCTATTTAACTATACACACATTAAATACTAAATTATTTCTCAAATTCAGAATTCATTATAAAGTAATTGGAAAGTAAGACTATCTCCCAAAGCGCCATTATAAAAGGGAACAATTTCCTTCCTGCACTAGCAAAACACTGGTCTCATATAGATCCTACACAGATCCCTCTCATGCAGCTTCCATCCACTAGTTATATCCTCCTCAGGTTCATCTGCTGTCTTGGCACTGGGCTGGATAATGCTTTGGTTGCTTCAGCACCACGAGTACCTGATTTTAACTGTGGGTCAGAAAAACTACATCTGTCCATTTCTTCCTAACCCTAACACACCTCTTCAGAGTACCTCGTGCTTTTCTATGGCATGCTGTTCCTAAATCAGTCACAAAAATACAATCTTTTTTTTTGCAGGGTGTTACATTTCAGAGAAATAATACAAAATACATATACATATAGGAGTACATTTTCCAAGGAAAATGGAACAAAATGTCTTCATACCTGTGCTCATTCGTCAACTGTCATTTACATTATGACTTGGTTCAGGTAAGTCATCTCACTCATATGCAAGATATATAGCATGCCATTAACTGACTTTGGAAAAAGCATTCTGAGTTCCTGGAAGGAAAGCCCCTAAAGCAATACTGTTACTGTACATGCAATTTATGACTTCTACGTAACTAGGAAGGGAAAAACCACACATTTTCAATGCTTTTTATTTTTTTTTTTAGAGGTGGCTACAAAACTTAAGTATTTAAACCTTTATTATGATCTATAATAAGAAACAAGCATGAGACTGTGTTCTGCTTAGTAGCAGAGAAGACAAAGTTATCTTTAATCATTGCAGCTCAAAGGAGAAAAAATATCTATGCAATTCCACTGATATAGCTACCCATATTTCAAAAAGAAAAATAAAACAAAATAAGCTCAGGAAATACAGGCTGACTTGATAGAAACACTGTGAAAAAAAATTGTGTTTGGATTTAGTGTAGAGAAGGGTAGCTTTTACCTTCTGAAATTCTGCAGGGCTTTGAGTTGCTAAAACTGGCTAAAAGATTCTTATAGACTAGCTTACTAAGTGAAAAACTTTCATTAGGCAGCTAGCAACTAAGGGAAATATTTTCCATATTTGAAATCAATTTTAATGTGCATGAAAGTGTGATATTTAGGCCTGAAACATACACAGGTAAGGTGCTACAGCACTTTATGGCTGTCCAAAATAACACAAAACGTGCAAAACAGTGGAAATGACTGAACTGTGACTATATACATGGGAAACTACATTTATTCTATTTCTGCTCAACAAAGTTGACTCTTATTCCATTGTTCTTATTTTTATTTTTTTAAAGCAGAATTGTGAACTCAACCTATAAAACACCACCTGATAACCGACAAAATGGTAGCTTTACCTTTATCACAAGGCATTTCACAATGCTTTTGCTAAAACTTCAGTTACTGATGAAAGTAATACCCATGGGGTGCTACTTTGATGGTACCCCTTAGGCCTGAAAGAATGACAAGAGTGCAACACAAAGAACAGTAACTGGTGAGTTGGAAACTCCTCTGCTCTACACAGTGACTGCTATCCAAAACCCTGTCTGTACATCACATTGTCAAGAAAAACCTTCTGCAGAGGACACTATTCTCTATCTGAAAATTCATCTTTCAAAGCCACAATAACATTTTCTACTTGGACCTTCCAAGTTGGAGTAGTGACTTCATTGAAGGTGGCCTGATAAATAAACAGCAGCATGCCATAGCTTCTCTCTCTTTTACAGCAAGTACTGTACTTGGGACTGAAAAAATTAGGATCAGCATCTAGCTCATCACAAAAAAATTATTCACCTCCTGAAAGCGTATCTTGGTTATTCTAAAGCAGGCTACACTGAACTGCAATTTACTTTTCAAAGGAGACAACTCCATAGCATGCAGGGTTCGTGCAAAAACCCTAAGCGGAAAGAGTCAGTTCAGAACCAGACAGTGAAATCAAGATATAAGGAAGAGACAAGTTTTGCTTTTAGCTAACAGTTCTCACTAACACAGCAGGATTTTTCACCTATTTGACAAGGGACAAAACCTGAGAGCAGGTGGGGGAATAAATCAGCCATCCAAGTTCTGCACCCATTAAAAACAATTCACACTTGCTGCAATTTGGTTTTGGGGCAAACCAAGCTAAGCTGATGTTGCTATAGGAGCAATGAGAAGAAAGAGAACGTAAAAATTCATACATTTTGGCATTAAGTTTCTAAAATCAAATACATGCCATTGCTTAACCTTGGGTTATATCTTTTATTCCTGAATGTAGAGATATGAGTTGTGTGCTTCTCAGTGATTTGCTTCTCCACCTTTACACTTTCATGGTAACAGACCACTCTAAATGGTCATCTACTCTCTGCCTTTAGTCTCTTTAGAAGCGCTCCATCAGCTGATCTGCAATTCTGAACATGCATACAACACCCTTCATTTCTTTCTAAGCATATGCCCCTAGCAACTCAGCTATCAAATGTGGTTTTAGGGCTCACCTGCATACAAAACCTTCAGGGAATCATGGCAACAGCTATGATTCAATTTGCTCTTAAATGCTATTTGCTTTTTATAAACCTGATATCCAGAGAACATTCTGTGGGAATAAACTCATCTTCAGCCTGAGGATATTAACTAAACATTTAAGAAACAAACCCACTGTATAGGAGTGCTCTTTCCAGCTCTGTATACCACAAAACAATGTTGCATGATTTAAAATTCACATTTTTAATTATATGTCAAAAATCATCACTGGTCTGTTCTCAGAGCTGGCACTGATCTAGCCTAGTCTTACCTAACATAAATTCAACATTTTGGTTGCTGTTTTCCCAGTATGACATAATTGCAAGGAATATCATCTATGATGGCTATATGAGCCTGAAAGTAATATGACATGTTCATTTACAGGAGCTAGTCAGCCTACTCATTGAATAAACTGCTCAAGCAATACTAATACTGAAAATATGGGCAAGATTTAGCTTTTTCTTGTGATAAAACCTTACTATCATCGGAGACCATTTGATAAAGAAAAAAGTTAAAGAGCAGAAAAGCTAAGCACATCATGAATGAAGTACACACAGCCACCGCATACGAGAGGTAACTATAATTGAGATGAGAAAGTACAAGCCACATTTTGTACAGGATGGTGGTGCAAGGTCATCTGAATTACTGTCTAAAGTTGTGTGCAATTGTTTCATGGGAGGATTCATTCACAAAGAGTCAAAGAAGACTGTCAAAGGCATTCAAAAGCCTGTTTCCTAAGCTGGTTCAAAGTCAGTTTTTCTTTCTTGGAATAAGATATGAAAAGAGTGTATTGGAAAGCACTGATTCTCTTTAGCTACAACATATTACACATGAGTGAAGTTGATCAACTGTTTAAAACTATGTCCTAATGTTGACATCAAAATGCATAACATTGTTATTATTAAGATTCTTAGATAAAGTCTACCCAAAAAATAGTGGTGATGGGCAGGTGGATGCAGCCAGGTGCTAGTGGTGCCAATGGGGGTTTATGCCTTCATTAAAGGTCTGCATGAAAAGGTTGGACACCCTCAGTGAATAAATTAGTGTACAATTGGGTGGGTGCAGGGGAGACCAGGGATGGTATTCAGAGGATGTTTTTCGTAATATTTCCATTTATTCTTTAGATTCACAATGCAAAGGAAAAACAATACCAGCCTATTTTTCTATGAGTCTGACATGACTGCATTTAGCACCCAGTACTGAGAGTGTTGAAGCGATAAAAATGCTAAGATTTTATTCATCATATCTTCTATTTGGGACCACATGCTTTCTGAATTCGAATATTTCTGCTATAATAAGCAAAATAATAATTTTTTAAAAAAATCAGTTAATACTTAAAGTATCCAAGAATTCAGTAAAGTATTCATTATCATAGTGAATTTATCATAAGAGACTCATAACATCTAACATTAATTTGACCCACAGAAGATAATCTGAAATTTTGTAATTTATTCCTTCTTTAATACTAGTGTGTCTGTTACATTCAAAACTGTTAGTAGTTCTGCCTCATCTTAAACTATTATATCCATAATATTTCCAGAGCTACAGAAAGCACTTGAGCTGAATACTACTAAAAAGTACGCAGAGGACGAATTGCACTGTTGTATCAGCCCAATGGACAAAAGGATCCTGAGAAAAACTGTCTCTTTTCTCAAACACTGTACATAATTAGTTATTGTTTCCTCTTGCAGCAACAATTGTCCTGCTAGAAACAAACATCCAGGTCATACTACGTGCATTATTACAGTACATAATAGAAAGACATGGAACAGTGAAGTTAAGGCATTCATTTCCAAAACTCTGAAACAGCTTTTGGTTTGATTTTATTTTGGCCAGACAGCTTAGCAGAAGAGAATAAAATTATAAAGGAGGATAATGCTGGTTCTACAAATTGAATCTTTAAAGAAAGCACCACTTTACAGATAGCTTTTTAGATTGTACTAGCTCAGACAGTGCCTTTCATTTAAGAAGAGCCCTGTTTTCTAAAACCTACAAGCAAACCCAGAAAAGGCTACCACAGCTACATACAGCAGTACAAATCTATTAAAGATAGAAGGCATGGCAGCAGGCAGGGCAGGTGGGGAGATCCAAGTTACCCAGTTTAAGAATAACATACCAGCTCTGTGAAGCTGTGGTCCAGCACCAGAGGTTAAACCTTCCCCCAAGCTCCCCCCCCCCAAAAAAAAAAAAACTACTTAAGCCATTAATATTTCTCAGTTCCCCAAGAAATAAGCTTGCAAGTTAGTTTAAAACTAGTCATCTATTTATTTGAGCTGGTTCATGCATAATTAGGTCTTAATAAGTTCTTCAGATGTGATCCATTGCAAAAAAGACTCCATTGGCAGTCTCAACAAGAAAAGCACATGGCAGAAACAATTACATGGGATGATTCTCAGAAAAAGAAAGTATTAAACTAACAGCAAACAAGTGGTCTCATTGGATTTTGTTTAGAAATTAATACACTTAGTAGCAAAACAGAAGGCTGAGTAGTCATGAAATGCTAGTCCACAACAGTTCAATGCAGCATTGCATTCACCTATGATATACACTATGGACAATATAGCTTGAAAGCAGCTTGAAAGCATCCTCAAAAGAAAAGGATGCTTAAGAGACAAGGACAGTAATGCAAAAGTCCATCCCAACTGATACCTAGATATCTTCCCCAGACAAGTTCTGCCACTAGCTGAAATCCATCTGGAGAGCAGTAAAAACCGTTTCAAACCTGCAGTGTTTGGTTCCAGAGCACAGGGTAGTCATCAGTGTCTCAAAGCCTTAGTGTATAAAATACCCTGTATGTTAATCTCATACTATTTTCTCATTGACTTATTTCTCACCTCTGTTAAAGCTCTCAGGGTGTTAAAGCTCTGTTAGAGATCTCGGGATGACATTTCTATGCTCAGGGAAAAGCTGTTCTTTTTTGATTGTACTCTCCCCCCCCAGGTACATATTAACGTTTTCTACAAGTGTGTGATGGCACATAGAGCTGATTCTATCCTGAAGAGGTGCAACCACATTTGCAAGGGAATCCCAAAAAAAGGAGAGAATTGAGGGGTGTCCACAGTGGGGCACTGCAAATTTCTGTAACTGGTTCTATGCCTGAAAAAGGTGTGTTCTAGCCCAACTGCTGCTAATCTGGAAACAGGATGTGTGGAAATAAAACTCCTACTTTTCCCGTCACCCACAAGGTAAACTTCTGCCTGCAAAGGACAGATATAGAGAATGCATCAAATGCGATCCTGATCATTTTAAAGAAAAAAAGTAAAACTTCCATCGAGTTCAGCAAAACCAAATTATCACAATACTTTTTGTGAAAAATGAACATTCTTGTTCTATAAGTACTCTGTTTGAATTTCCTTAGCGATTACTGATGGTACATTTGTAAATCGCTCCTCTTAGCTTTTTTCCCAAGAAAGAGAAAATAAAGCCTTGCTCTGATTTTTCAATAAATTTGTTCTCAGTATGTAAAGACAACCCTACTGCAAAATATGACATGGTTCAGGTAACTTACAGGATCAGGGTTAGTTACTATTACCTAACTCCAAAGAGAAGTGTCTTATTTGTTTTAGCCTGCAGCTGAGCTATAAAATACTTTAGCACCTCAGGGAGCAGGAGCCAAGATTTAAGCCTCCCCCATCACCATTCAATGCCTAAATCACAGGCTGCACAGTCAAGCTTTCACTGTTTTTTCAAGGCTTCATGATTGCTTTGCTGTCAGCAACTTCAACAGGGAGGATGGGGTGCCCTGATCTGGTAGGTCCACCCTCTCTGAACGTGGGTAATGTAGCCTTAATTTCCACACTGAGTAAAAAAGCTGTCTTGTCTTACAGGTAGACAAGTGTTCTTTGTGATATATGTAGTGGTCTGGTTACTAAACCAGACCATTTGGCTTTCATTCGGGTAAAGGACAGACTGACCAGGCTTCCCAGGTAAATATCCTAATGGTCAAGAGCTTTAAGAGTCATTGGCTCATTTAGAAAGCTACTCCAGAACTTTTTAAGACCACAATGTTCTGTGCAGTACAAGGCCAGTCCTAAGATTTATAATCTCTTGTCATGTTGCTCAAATCATCATCTTATTTAGATCTCTATTGCTGTTACCTAGTTTTGCCTACAATGGAAGGTTAAAGTTTGAGGCATATTTCTGATCACTTTTCAAACTCATTTTATGGAAAAATGAAGCATTTGTAGGGTTTCTTCTTGACTAACATCACTGCAGTAAACAGAAGTAAATTGCGTGGAGTTTTCCCGTTCATGTTCACAGGAGCTAACACCACAAAGGTAATTAGAAACAAGTGTAAAAATCAAACTACCAGCCAACATTCCACCTTCACATCTCTCCAAAACACACTCCACAGCTCTAGGCACAATTCCCCACACCACAGCATTTACTCAGGGCAAGATTTCTGTGACACTGCATACTGACAAAAGCACAAAGGCAATCATTTCCTGCTAAGCATTTGGGGTTTCTTTGGTAGTTAACATACTGATGGCCAATGGACTCTTTAGTCATTCAGGGGTATTTTGTGGCTTTTTCAAAAGCAGCATAGTTCATTAATTCTCCCCAGAAGAACAACGGAGTGTTAGCCTAATGTATCTCATATGAAACAAATAACTTTGAAGTCTAAAACTCAGTAAAGAAACTGCGTAATCCTAAATCCTGAAATTCCACAGCGGGTCAAATGTCCAGCTACAGCTGTCCAGACACCATCATCAAAAGCCACTTCAGATGTTGATGCAGACTATGACCGATTGTGGAATAACAGTCATTTCTCTTCTGTAACACCAAGAAAAACAGATTCTTGAGTGATAGCCCCATTTTGAAAGTCTGTATATTTCAAACTCCAATTCATACTCTATTAACGAGTTTGCTTTTTCACCACTTTTGATCTATGCAAAACCCTAGTCCCTTTACTTAAGCAACACTGGTTTTTTATATTCCAGTCGGTCAGTAAAGCATCTGACATCTTTTCTTTTGGCACATCTTTATATGCATTACTGATCTTATCTGAAAATCACTTCTTCCTCCAAACATAAAACAGACCCTGCACCCAGAATGCTCACATAATTTGGAAGCTGAGAGAAAATTTTAATCACCTCCAACCTTATAGTTCAATTAAATCTCTCTCTGAATAACATAATTAGCTACATATTCAATCTTGCCCCCCTCGGGATTCTCATTAGGCTTTACTAGAAGTTTTGAACTCCCAAAATTTCTTGAGTCTTATCATTTAGCTTTTCTCCAGCCACACACTTCAAAGCCGGATGAATCCGTACCTGGGGCTTAGCACGGTACAGCAGCCAAATCTGCTGGGGGTAGGGGGAGAAGCTTAGACGACTCCAGGAAGTAAGCTTCAAAATCCATTCCAAGCACAGTGGGAGAAGCTATCAGGCTGCTGGAGCAGTAGCACTAGACTGACTTGGCTTAGACCAGATTGTGGGTGATGGAAAACTCTGGCTCTGCGCAGCTCCCACCTTGCTTGTCAGGCAGGAGAGATGCTCTCCTGACAGAGCACAGATCCTACCTACCCCACACAGCACATGGGGAGCTTGTGGCTCAACCATCCTGCAGTGAAACTCCTGTTTCTGTTATATTCACCACTTTGATCACACCAGGAAAAGCAGTATTTCAAGGTCAATAAGGCATTTTGTGAAATCCAGAAAAATACAATGGAAACTGCAAGTGCTCAGCATGCCGTAGTTTAAACCCCTTCATATAAATAATGTATAAAAAATAAGCCCAAGAAATATTACCCTGATTTGGGTTTGGCAGAAGGTCAATGGGATACCCAATCCAGAGGGCTGATAGTTAAAAAAAATTGCAGATACGTGTCCAAAATCATATTTCGTTTTTGCTTTGGGGCCAAGGCTTCATATCAAGTTAAATAGTGTCAATCTTGCTTTTTCTCTTAGCAAATACTCTTAACAAAGTCCCCCTTGCTTGTGGTTATTGTCCCTCTTCCTTATCTTGATCTCAGTAAAATATCCTCTCTTAAATGCAATCTTTCCACTACTGATTCACTTCAAAGATGTTTCTCCCTCCACTCCACCATTCAGTGTAAAACCATTTGTTTGAAGGCTGGAGGAAAAGAGGAAAGTAGAAGTTCTAAGAAAAAGAAGGAAACATTTTTTATACCACTAAATCGATCCTCTAGGATGGTCAGGACTGCAATGCAGTAAATTATCATGGGAAGAATTAGACACACTCAACACACAATGTAAAAAGGAATATTCAATAATTGTGTATCATTATATGTCATAAATCTGCTTCAATAAAAAGATACTGCCTACTTGAAATGAGAGAAGTCAAGATTTCCATAAAGAAAATAAGTGCTTTGAAAAACTTGATATTATACTTACATAGTTTGAAAAGCAGCTATAAAGAATGCATTCCTGCAAATACAGCTAATTCTGAAAAAGGATTGTCCCCTTTTTATGCAGAGATATAGTATGAAGAGTGTATATGAATGATACAGTATATTTTCTAAGACAGTCTGTTCTCCAAAATGATCCTGCAGCAATACCAGTGAGGAACAGCTGCTGCATTTTCACCCTTAAGGTGGATGGATTTTAGTGCACTAAAGGAACATCTCAAAGTGAGTGTATATCTATATGTTCCATCTGGTAAATGCAGCAGAAACGAGATACTATGAAATAAAAATTCTTTCGATTATGCCCTCCCCCAGGATGAGCAAGAAAATAAGAGCAAGCTGCACTTCAAACCTATTCTTTTCTCCCCTGTTGTCTTGTCTTGACTTCTAATATACTGTAACATTGTCAGCTTTTGGATGACAAGAACTCCAACTTACCTGAGCTTCTCTTCCCCCTGAAGGAATAGCTCATGCCCATCTTTAGAGATCTTTTAAAGATGCTGCAAAACTAGCATCTTCCTTGTAATTCAAAGTTCACTGTTTGCAGGGGTTTACTGGTCCAAGGACTTAGCAGTAGTCCTCCTGTACTTGAACACTTATCACTTCTGCATTTCTCATTCCTTGAATGCAAAAAGTTCAATAAAAGTGCCACTGAAAACGCACCAAAAAATGATCCTCACTTTTAGGAATTATCAGTGCATCAAGAAAGAAGCCAGAAATAAATCATGCAACTACTGTAAAGGTGTTAATTTTTGATTACCACAATCTCATAGCAAAGAAAAGCCTACAGCCAGCTAGCATACCTCTTTCCACATTTCTAGGCATTGTAAATTGCCATGTGTCTGCCATTTATTTCTGTTTGTTCTGCGTCTGCTATCTTTTATACACAAGATACAAACAGCCAAAGTTTCAAAAACCTCCAAAATCCCTACTGGATGTGACTCAAGTGGAAATATTTTCTTATCAATTTTCAAGCCCTACTGAGTGTTCAATCTCTAGAGCTGATAATTTAGCATTTGGAAATGTATTTAAACATTATATACCTTTTATCTTTTTTCCTCATACAGAAACAGGTAATAAGATTGACTGTCATATGTGTTTGGATTCATTTTATGCTTGCTATGGAAGCAATTTTAGCATTTATCTGTATGAATAATCACAATTCTTTTATACTCAATACTGGAATATTCAGAAAGAAGGCTAATCAAAATATTCAGCCAAAAAAATACTAAATATCAAATTGGAATGTCTAAACTCAACTGCTAATAGGGACCATCTGAAACAGATGCATGAATAACTTATCATACAGAAGATTTTTATTATTACATAAGGTTTTATACCTATGGTTGTTTAACACCTTTGTTTACCACCAGATCTCACGCATACCTGATTGTCTTCACCACAAGAGTAAACTACAGAGAATCAAGAGCCCAGCTACATCTTTGTTAATGCTGCCTTTTACTCGTAAGCTAAACGCATAGCAAACTACTGTAACTATAGCTCAAGTGCTATAATCTAGATACTAATCAACAGCTGATGATTTTTTTGTATCATTTAGGCCACTTTTAGCAAGTTCCTACTGAGGTTTCTCTAAACCTTGGGATTAGGCAGCTGACAAGGTTTTTCCCTTGAGATTTGTACGCTTAGAATTGTGCCCAGGCACACACAATGTCATATATAAATATGAAACACTGACCACAGTGAGCTCAGAACAACATCTCTGGATCACAGCAACTGATGGCTGTGCTTCTAGTGAATTTCAAGCAGATTCATCATTTCAACAGATCACCTGGGCAGGGGAGGGAAACCAACAGAGTAATGGAAAGTAAAAATAACTTTTGAAGAAACAGGGAGCATTGTATGGAAGTGCTGAATAGGCTCATTCTGTCACAACATTTTAAAGGGAATCAGGTGAGCAAGCACTTTTCTAATGGAAGAACATAAGGCCGGGTTCCGCTCTTTCTGAAGTCAGAGCTGATGATGAATTCAGCTGCAGTAGGATCCGGCTTACAATAAAATCATAAAGTGTGGAAAAATGGGACAGAAATTAAAGGCTGCCAGCTGGGAATGTAGAGCAGGCAGGGAATGTGTAACATTGCCCAGAATGACATAAGGCTGTACTACTGTACTGACAACAGTGTTGGCAAAACAGCTTCTTATTAAAGGTTTTCCCATTCTTCAAGTGCGATGAGGAAATCTGCCTCCATATTTCCCTATCACAGAAGCATGCTTGGGCCTGGTACAGGCCCAGATATGGGTCCCTCTGAGTACATCTCCAACACATCTGTCTGCCTTGCAATCCAGCAGGAAAATACCCATCCCAAGACCATTACACCAGAGAGCACAAGAAGAATATTGAGGAAGAGTAATCTGCTTCAGTTTTTATCTGTTTCAGGTTTAAGTTTTTATCTGCTGGTATTTAGAGACGGATGTTAATACCTGCAGTTGGTCATTTCATGGCCTTGCTGTTAGCAACAGCATGGGCAGAGCAAAGAGCAAAGCAGTGGCACTCTACTGGGCAAACACGTATTTACATACAGCAGCCCTTTATCAAAATTAATGGGTTTAGTTTTGTTTTGGTGTGAGTTTTGGCTTTTGTTTGCCTGGACAAGCACCTTGGGCAGGCTCAGCGTGACCCTGCTTGGGAGCCAGCTGGCTTCTGTGGAGGGGCAGGAACAAGCCTGTGGCTCCTTCACCTCTTGCCTGAGCCACTCTCAATACCCACCTCGTTAATTACTGGTGCTAACTGGGCTGGGATTTCTGTGAAGCACTAAAAATGAATGGTAACGAATTCCAACCTCATTGGGGATATATCACCCATATAATTCAGCACACAACTGATGAATGCTGTGCTCTTTAATTAAAAAAAAAAATTAAAAAAAAAATCCCAAAAATTAACAAATGTATTTTTTAGTTCTATTTTCCAGAAAGGAAAATTAAGCAAGATGTAAGACTACCCTACAGAGATGTTGCTATACTTGCTGGCATTTGGAAGTGCACGTACGCATTCAATAAGGCTTTTCGTCTAGATACTTAATTCTAAGGAATATTCCAAAACTTTTTACAGTAAATTCAATAAAGAATCTTTGACTATAATCTGCTGAACTCCTCCATAACCATTTTCCAGTCAAAGCTATTTTCCTGATATCTTTTCTGTCACCAGCATGTTTCAAAATGCCAAACAGGATGCTGGGGAGGGACTTCATTAGGGACTATACTGATAGGATATGGGGTAATGGGTTCAAACATAAACAGGGGAAGTTTAGAGTGGATATGAAGAAGAAATTCTGTACTGTGAGGGTGGTGAGGCACAATGGTTGCCCAGGGAAGTTGTGAATGCTCTATTCCTGGCAGTGTTCAAGGCCAGGTTGGACATGGCCTTGGGTGGCATGGTTTAGCGGGAGGTGTCTCTGCCCATGGCAGGGGGGTTGGAACTGGATGATCTTAAGGTCCTTTCCAACCCTGACTATTCTATGATTCTATGATTATTATTAAGAAATGCTCATACACTGATCTAATGTAAATACAGAATACCATTTAGAGATTAAAAAAAAAAAAAAATCTTATTCCCCTCACAAAACTTTACTTTTATTCTGCAAATCACAATATTGTTAACCAACATTAAATACTGCAGGCTTTGAGGTCCTGCACAGGTGGGATGCAGAAGTAACAAACTAGTTTTAAAAGTATGTTTGTAGAAAACATAAATCTCTTTCCAATCATCATGAAAAGTTTGCGTCTTTCACAATGTTGCGCTGCAATAGAAGATTCTACTTTGCAGAAGAAGTTAACCTGTTGACAATGAATATGAATAAACTCTTTTTCCTGTATGCTGTTAGAATAAAGTCAGTCCTACGTGGGTATTATTTTATGACTCAATTATCTCATGCATTTAAAATTCATAGTTTCAAAGTGGACAGGTACTTTGGTTGGTATAAAAACACTGCAAAGCCACAACAGGGCATGCATGAGAGCCGCCAAGTGATTTATAGAACATTCTAAAGAAAAAAGTATTTAATTTTTCCCAATGCAGCTATAGATGAGACCCTGACACCAGATATCCATTGTAGCCATTAAACCAGGTTTTTGACATTTATCCTGTGGAATAGTCACTGCTTTTCTCTTTCCTCCAAATTCATACTCAAATACAGTTTCACTGGTGAAAGCTTCCATGCAGTCACAAACCAGACTGAAATCTGACATACTGTTTGTCAACGCTCTTGCATTAGTCTTTTATTTATATATACTATAGAGAATTCTCATTTTAAATACATGAATTTTACAGCAAAGCACTGTAATTATTTCCTCAAATCTCACTATGCAACAGTGTGTAAAGGAGACAATTATATTTTTTCAACATCTAATTGCACATAAGTATTGAAAGAGGCATAGAAATCTCTGTTCATTCTCCCATTTCTCAAAAGTTAAGTTTTACATAAAAACACCAGCTAAACTGGCTACTATCAAACAATACAAACATAGCATAACAGCATTTTAAAACCAAAAACCTGAAACCTTTATTTAAGCAGTAGGAACCCTAAACTAGCATTTAATAGTTGACATACTTCTGAGCCCTTATTGCCTGTGACAGCTGAAAGGAATGGATTGATACTTCATATCAAAGATGTGTAAAACTCAGTAAACCTAATGCACTTTTGTTCTATCTGGAAAAGAAAACTAACCAAGTGTATATTCATATATATTATAGTGATGGGTTTTTAAAGAACATTAAAATGCAACTCATTAAAGAGAGTATGTATCTTTTAAAGGCAGTGTTAGATAAATAAACTTCATTGACACAGTCCATGCTTGAAATCTAAGCCTGAAAATATAATGTACTTTGAAATCATGGTATACAGTTTCAGCCTGATAGTAAACAAAAAATCACAGCTTATTTAAACTGTGTTTGTAGTTATGAATTATGAAGCCACACAGCAAAGTTTAGCCTGTATGCTTTTCTGTCTTCAAAACCATTGTTACAGAATTTAGAAAGGAGATGTAAGATACATCATCTCACCAACTTTCCTTCACTTCTGTTCTCTTCCAAATGTTGCTCCAGCAATCTTTGAATTAGGCTGTCGTTTTGTACAAATTCAGTAGATCAGCAATATTCATAGCTTTGCACTTAGGATTACACATTGCCTATTTTCTGTAATTTCTCCCTGTAATTTCTTTTGGGACATACAAAAATAGGAATTTTGGAATCGCTCCACTCTCACCAAGCAGCAGTTTCATATCTTGTCACTGCTATTTTTAACTGTACTGAATCAAATCCCACACATATCAGCAGTGATCATAATATTCCCACACCAGAATTGCACTTTTTTTACATGACCAAGGAAAAAATACAAAGTCAGATAAGATAATGCTTTAGCATAAAGATTACTAAAACCATTTGATAGCCTTCTTATTTTTCAATGAAAAATAATTAACTTCAAAGTTAAAAGAAGAAAAATGAGATGCTCTCTGAAGGAGTAACACTCCTTATGGAGGAGGCAGAGCTAAGTAAATGCCATCTAAATGTAACTAATTAAATTATTGGTTAATTCCCACTTCAAGGATGTGGTACAGAATTGAAGCTAACAGAGTATTCTTAAATCTCCCTTTCCTTTAAAAAAAAAGGGTTTGGAAATTTGGGATAATGTTCTCCAAATCATGAAATTCATCCCAACTGGAGGTTCCATTAAATTGAAAGTTTAATTAAGCCTTTTGAAATACTAGATATAACATGAAAATGTAACATATATAACAATGTATAAACATATGGACAATTATGAAATACTTGTTGTTCACCCCTTATTTCCCTACAGAGCTGCATAAAATGGACGGATAAGTTTCACAAATACTGCTTTTGAATTATTTATAGAAATTCTATAAAGAGAGCTTTTAACCTCACATTTTTGACACAAGTCTCATTGGAGAATACTTTCATTTTTTGCAATGATGGAAAAGCAAAGAGCTTGTTTGTCTAAATTTTTTGACATTACTGAGTACTATAAAGTACTAAAAAGTGATGCTAAGTAACAATGAACAGTAATCAATCCCAATTTGTTCCTAAGTACAATAAATTAAATTGCTGTGTGCCACATAAAAGGATTTTTAAAAATCAGGTATTTCATTTATTGATTGTTTAGACACATCAATACCCACTGCAAAGGATCTTTTTCCTAATAATGGAGTTAAGCAGGTGCTTAAATCATTAAGCAAGTTGCTAATCATCCAATTAGATGTCGGATTATTCTCCCTTGAAGACAGAGAAAAACTCTTACTTGGATCAGTGACTGTAAATAGGCATATCACAACACAGCCCTACTTACACAGTCCTCCAGTGCTCTGTGTATTTTGCTAGAAATGAGAGAAAACAAATGACATCTTTCGAAGAGCCATCTGATATTTAAGCATAAAGCTTTTCCTCTGTTCTATGCATATGAATGTCTGGAGTAAGGGAGACAACTTTTGCCTGTTTCCTACTGCACCATCTGTCATGGGTTCAGCAGCAGCAGTCATTTTTCTCCTTCTTAGTAGCTGGTGCAGTGCTGTGTTTTTGACTTGTGGCCTGAGAACAGCACTGATAACACCAA
>JANRGW010011740.1:0-17016 GCA_024733675.1 Psilopsiagon aymara
TTTTTTGTTTTTTTTTTTTTTTTTTTTGTTTTGGGGGGGGGGGGGTTGTTTGTTTTGTTTGTCTGATTGGAGGTTTTGTCTTTATGAGTGGGTTTTTTCTGTTTGGCTTGGCTTTAGGCATGTGTGTGTGTGGCTTTTGGTTTTGGTTTTGGTAGGATTTTTTTGATGGGAAGCTCAGTTGCACTCTGCTGAAGGATCCAGTGACAGTGATGGTGCTAGTAATACTTGAAAAGTTATTTCAATATGATTATAAAGATTACAGTTCTTTAACACCCCTTTTCAGATCCATTTCCAATATTACTGAGAGGAGAAAAACAGTGTGGTGCCTCAAAATCAACATTATTATATATCAGTTTTCTGCTTATCATTGCTTCAAGACTGTTACAGTAATCACCTTAGTTACATTGCAAGTGCCAGTTCAGGATTGGAGCAACACCTGAGAGTAAGAGGATTTTAAACATAAAGATTTAGGATCTAACCATGATTCCCTTTTTATTTCTTGACCAAATATATTTCCTTTACACAATTTTATATATCTTAGAAACATGCTTAAAGGAAATTGTTGAAAAGGAAAACTGCAGTCAAGTTCTGAGTCATCATACAGATAAGAAGGCATTGGTGAAGCTCCAAGACAGGTACCCAGGACTCTGCGACAGTCTAATCAGTAAATAAAGTCTGGAATATTTGGGTAACTGAAGCATACATGCTGTTAGGGAGTGTATACGGTAGGATAAATAGTCTTACAAACCCAGAGAAGCTGAGAAGAAACTTTAGGAATGACAAATTATCAAGTAAATGTGTGAGCATAACATTCAAGCTGAAGTGATCAACAATTAAAGAGTTAACAGACCTCAAATTGTTGCTAGCACTTGGCTATGTGGTATGTCACTGATGTAAAGGCAGCAGTTTCATTTCCTGAGGATGACTGTTTCAAAATTATGGAATCATTGCAGTGCTATGGAAACGCTGTAGAAACCTGAAGGACTAGAAGTGTAATTATTTTAAATGTGATCATTAACTTCAGAAAGCTACTTAGTGGCACAAGGTCAATTTTCCAGCAAATTCTATGCCTCCAAGGCAACAAAGACTAAAATCCACAGACTAAACATATCGCACTACACTTCTGTGAGGCAGTACCTGCTTCAGGGAAATAAGACGGTCAAGGAAAATCTTAGAGCAGAAGCCCAGAGTTCATGATTTAGACTTCATCCCTGGGAGAAAAAACATGGGCAAATGTTTTAGATCAACTGTATGGATCACAAGCCCCATATTCTGATTAAAGATGTACACAAAGGAGCACTGTGCCAGAACTGAATCAATATTTCTCCTTCCCCTTACTCCCCCAGCACAGACAACTCCACTTGTTTCCCTGCTGGCATGTGGACACATCACTTGTGCTACTTCCATACAGCAGTGCTGGGCTTGGCACAGGACTTCATCCACGGTGAACAGCTGACTGGGACATGCTACAGCTCACCATGCATAATGGCAGCATTTCTGCCAGCCTTTCCTTCAGAGAGGCAGGAACATCTCTCTAAGTCCTTACCCAGATACTGATTTTCAACTAAAACTTAAAGGAACTTTGATATTCTAATCTTTTCAAACAAGACCGCAAATATTTCATTAACTTGTTCAGAAACCATTAGGGGAAGGACTGGGAGATAGATGGATGACCGGACACACAGATAGACTATACTTCAGTCTCATTTTCATAGGAAACCAGGCTACAAATGCAACTCAGTTGTGCACAAACTTTTAAGTTACTTTTCACGTAACCTAAGAAGTTTTTTATATAATCCAAGAATACTGGGAAATAGGGCAGGTAAAAACCAGGCATCATTTTCAGACTTTTCTTCTATGACCTTTTTGAGCAGAAGGCAAAAAATTCCACCATATTACTCAGTACATCTTTCAGTCATCTCTTTTACAACATCTGAGCTCTACAGAGTATGTGGGGTGCTTGGCAGGAGGGCAGGCACAATTTGCACAGCATCTGCCATTGCCTGTACAGGTCATTTGGGAAGGCCCTGAGGAAACTGCATAGTGATAGTGAAGAGGAGGTGACATCAACCTGTGAAAGCAGATCCCTTCCATTTACATGGCCGCTAATCCATGTAAATACAAATCTAGGCCTAGCTTTTTAGTAGAGAATATGTAAATTCAGTGTCTGGAAATATACTGGCACAAGGCAAAGGAAACAGAAGTTAAACATCAAAATTCAGCTTTGCCTCTGTTAGAATCAGAAAAATACAGTAAACTATAGCTTGTGATGGAAAAGGAGAAGTCCTCTGAGGACTTCAGACAGTGTTGGTGGGGCTCTGAGCATGGCACCATGCACAGTGACAACTGGGCTTTCACTGTTTGTAATAGGCTGAAAACTGGCCAGCCTATTCCAGCTGTGCATAAGTTCTCTCAATAATGAGAGATAAATTGGATAATGGGAAATACAAGTAACGGCCAAGCACAAAGCCTTTAGGCACTCCATCTGGTAGGCAAAGTAGAGATTGATGAGCTTCATTAAATGACAAATTTTAGCTTACTCTAAAGGGAAAACCCACAGCACAGCAAGGGCCTGCAGACTGATGCACAAGCAGGACGCAAAGGTGAGGAGCTGAATTAAAACAGTTCTGACATTAACAGTAACCAAGCAAATGCCCTGAGAGGAGTCTGGCTGTTTTCTTAATCAACTGTATTCCTCACAATGGGGCAGAGCCAGGCAGAAGGCTATTTCATCTCCCGGGTACTTTGCATGTCAGAGCAAAACCCAGATACTTTCCAGTGGTTTTGTGAAACACCTGTCTTTGGATAGAAAAGGTGAGGGTTTTGTATTGCTCTCCTTCTGTCTCCCAGTCTCTGCTTCTCTCTCTCCTGCTTTCAAATAAAAATTAATAACAGAACACTGTTCTGAGAAATCTGAAGTCTTTTCCTCATGAAAAGCTTTAGCTAAGCAGGATGCTCCAGCAGAAATACATTTCTCTGAATATGTTCAAATCAACCCTGCTTCAGCTGGCCCAAACACACAGAAAAGAGAGCTTTGGCTCACTCTGCTCCTAGAAGGCAGCAGCAACAGAGGAGCTTTTTTGCAAAGCCACCCTGGCAGTTAGTTGACCGGGTCCCAGCCAGTCAGAAGTAGTAATGTAAAAGTTTAGGACCTTCTCTGAGATCAGAAAGGAGTGAGAAAAGTGCTGGGAAGCTCCACAGAAGTCTGATGAAGACCCACCTCTTTTCTCTTGAGAGAAAAATTTGTATTTGTTAGAATAATTGTGCCTTTAAACATTGTGCACAAGCTAAAAATAAAGGCAAGGCAACACTGGAACTGTCCCCCTTGTATGCATTTATGTCATACTGTATTTTCACATATGCATGACTAACTCAGCTAAAGCACGTGTTTTGGCTGTAAGAACTTTTCAGGAAGATCATGAGAGATTTAATTTTTGAATGATATTTTGCACTCCTTTGGGTTTTGTTTGTATTTTTTTTTTTCCAATGGCCAAAGCAAAAACGTATTTTTCAAAGTCTACATCAGGGCCTGATGCTGCAATAACTTTCATTGTTTAAATTATAGACTTTGACTCTAACTGAAGTAGAGATTGTCTCTGAGTGAATGATTAAAATTAAATGATATGCTAACAGAGTCTACAGACTGAATTATCGCTGCAGTGGGAGGAACATGAATTCACAAGATTGGATGGCTGCACATGCAGCATGCAAACATCACAAAAAGCAAAAAGCATCATTAAGTTTCCCCCTGAAAGAATTTGGGTGTATTTGCAGAATGAGAAAGAATATATTTTCATGTTTGCCCTACACAAACACAACTACCCAATTGTTTACGGTGCAAGACCACAGTCATTTTGGGAGTTTATCTACTGAAGTGAGGGTTTTTTCTTATAATTACATACCAGAATGCACTTCTGGGAAGAGATTTTGTGAGGAGCATTTCCAGACCTCCCTGTGCTCCTGGTATTGCTTTGGATGCAGAGCTAGTCACTGACATTTCATGTCTTGTCTTTCTACTTCATCTCCTGCTATTTCTGGCTTACAGTGAAGAAAATCCAAAGGGAAAGAAAAAACCCACAACCAAACCACTCCTCAGACCCCAGATGGATTCTCAACTTCTGGTTTTAGAAGATAGGCTGAAAGAAATCCCTTTGTGTCACTGGTGCTGGAGAACCGGGGCTAAGGCTCTGTGTTTGTGCCTGAGGGGATGGGGTTGAGGCAATAAGGTAAAACACAGAAGACTGGCGTTTCAGCAGACACATCTTGACATTCCCTAGAAACAGCATTTCTTGCAGGTACAATCTTTTGTACTTAAGATGCTGTATGTGTGGCAGCTTCATATCATCCATCCTTGTTCCCTTTCTGTGTGCTACAGGGTGCTGGGAGCATCCCTATTTTCCATTGAGAGCTTGGCATAGATTCAAAAACATTGAGGTACAAAACCACTACTGTGGGTCTCACACCATGGGATAAGTGTCGGACAAAATATAGGTCACATGCTTCTTCATGTGAATGAAGGTAGGCATTCAAGCTATAAGCCATTACTTTCACAGGCATTATAAATCTAAGGGCAAAATATGACACTAATACATTAGTGTCATACACTAAGGCATTCTGAAATCAAAATAATTCCTTAGTTCCCAAAGATACACAGAAAAATCCCAGCAGCACTAACAGAGTGAGGATTTAGCCTTTAAATTCTTCATTCCAAACATTTTCCTATCTCACAGGTTGCCACTCACACAGCCATAGGCAGTCTGGCTATGTGAGTGACTAGTTAGAAACTATCCAGCTTGGGGATGAGCAAGAGCATTCTAGCTCCCTGAGGATCTAGCAGGACCAGTGGAGCTGAGGCTTACACCTGAAAGTATAGAACTTCATTGCTATTGTATCAAAATTTCCTTGGTACATATTCAGCAGTTGCAGCCAACTCTGGATAGCTGTGGAGATGCCTGCTGAATTCAGAATCTTGTAGAGGTAGAACAGAATTAAATTGCTTTTTACATTATCTTAATAATGAAAATTATATATAATAAATCCATTTTAAAAAGAAATAAAGCAGCCTTTCATGGCTTGAATTTATGGTACATATCTCAGTGTTCTCTAATGTTGCAGAAAACAAGATTTAAAAAAGTGGATAAGCAAGGAGGGGCAAACCTGGCTTGGTAGAAGACATGGTTCTCAAGTTGCAGCACAGCTGCTGTGAAAGTAGTGAGTGATCCATCCAAACTGGTACAAGAGTTGCTTGAGGTTAACAGCAGTTGACAGGACACCTCAGAAATTCTCAGTACTGATCGGCAGAGGAGTTTTTAGTGACAGCTGCCTGTGCAGAACAGCAACGTGCAGTCTAATGGCACTTGGACATTTAACTAGTTTGATTAGAGGACAAGGGGTAATGGGTTCAAACTTAAACAGGGGAAGTTTAGATTGGATATGAGGAAGAAATTCTTTAGTGTGAGGGTGGTGAGGCACTGGAATGGATTGCCCAGGGAAGTTGGGAATGCTCCATCCCTGGCAGTGCTCAAGGCCAGGTTGGACAGAGCCTTGGGTGGCATGGTTTAGTGTGAGGTGTCGCTGCCCATGGCAGGGGGGTTGGAACTGGATGAGCTTAAGGTCCTTTCCTACCCTAAGTATTCTATGATTAGCAGGAGCATTATCGGATCCTCGCAGGAAAAGGTTTCTGGAAAGGTTTTAGGACTCTCTGGGAAACTCATGCCTTTGGGAACTGTCCATTTCTTCCAGACTTCCCAAAAGGGCATTTAACTACTCTTTCTCCTGAGGTTGTAGCTCTTCTGATAACCAGTAATTCATATTTAAAGACTTTACCCATTATCCTTTTGCTGAGTGCAAATATAATAATTACTTTTCTTTAATTTTTTTATATTTCTAAAAGCTTATAATGTCTATCACTGTTTCATGAGCAATAAAGTTTTGGACTAGAGCTGAATATCCTAGGCATTATTACGGTAAAAAATGGTCCATTTAATAATAGATAGTTCAAAATATTGAGAAGCAATCTTAAGATTTCTTATTTTAATGATTATAATAATGTGATGTTGATTAGGTCTTCCAAGCAAAGTCTGAAGTGCTATTTGAAATGACATATCCAATGCTAAAAAATTATTATATATAAAGTGATCTTGCATTGATGAAGTTTTTTATGCAATGGCAGCTACAAAAAGACTCTGACATAATTCTGTGGTATGTGAAAAAAAAAAAGTAACCACAAAGAAGAAACTAACAGCTGCTCTACAAAAGCTTTTATCTGACTGCACCATGTATATTCTCTCCCTGTCCTGCTAAGCATAAGGCATAACGTAGTGGCTTAGTGAGCACCTGAAAGCCAGCCAAGCACAGCACACAGGAGAAGCATTCAGCTTGAGGTGTTGTGTTTGAGCAGCCCAGAGTGCCTTACTAATATAGACACCTTCTACGATGGAGTGTCTGCACCCATTTCTGGGACCCCCAGTACAAGAAAGATATGGACATGTTGAAGTACGTTCAGAGAAGGGCCACAAAAATTATCTGAGGTCTGGATCACCTTTCCTCTCCAGAAAAGCCAAGAGAGTTGAGGTTGTTCAGCCTAGAGAAGTCTCTGGGAGACATCATTGTAGCCTTTCAATATATAAAGTCATATATAACTTTTTTTTTTACAAGAAGTATGAAGAGAGTTTTTACTGAGACCTGTAGTGACAAGGCAAGGGGCAACAGTTTGAAACTGAAAGATGGCAGGTTTGATTGCACATTAGGAAAAAATGTTTAAAGATGAGGGTGTTGAGACACTGGAATAGGTTGCCCAGAGAAGCTGCGGATGCTCCATCCCAGGAGCATAAGGTTGGATGGATCTCCAAGCAGCTTGATCTAGTGAAAGAAATCCTGCTCATGGCAGGGGGGGTGGAACTAGCTGATCTTTAGAGGTCTCTTCCAACCCAAACCATTCTATGATTCTACGTTTTTGTGACTCTATGATTCTATGATACTGAAAGATGCTTTCAGAATTCATTTTACCATTTTGAGGTATTCTATACCAATACTTACTGGACAAGATGATGATAAGAAGAAGTCAATATCTATTATTAGTCAGTTAAAACAACTGCTAGCCCATATTTAATTTCTTCTTTCATGCAGGACACTCAAATAGTAGATGAAATATGAAATACAGTTTTCAAAATTAGAATTAAAAAGTATTCTCACTGAAACAGATGGCAAGAAGAAATATCTACATGGAGTCATGGAGCAGAGAATTATTAATATTTCAACAAACCAGAATAAAGGTTCTCAAAGGGGCATTGGATGTTAAGCAAGTGAAAGCAAATTAAAGCTGTCGTCTGCTGTGCTTAGTGATTACCTGCCTGAACCATAAGATAAAAATCCAAAATACGAAAAGTGGAAGAGTCTCAGAAGAAAAGGTAAAAGAAGAAAAATTATTACAGAAGAAAAATGTAGCATGACAATACTCAGGTTCTCCACTGTTATTAATTACTATTATTAACATAATTAAAAGCAGCATAATTTTCACCACTCCACAGTAAACCAAGTGATTTTCAATGTAACGTGAGAACCCTAAGCCAGACAACATTACATTGGTCCATTGCTCTTTAATTTTGATCACAGATTTTCTGAATGAAGCCTTATTTTTATAAGCATTTCCAAAGAGTTTCAAAGCTGTAATCATCAAAAATGTTGGATCTGAAAAGTCTGGATCCATACATTTAATATATTCAAGCTGGTTTGTCCTAAAAATTACAGGCTTTAGAGAGTCAAACATTTGTGCCTAGTGAGAAACAGGTGGAATCAGTATGGATCTGAAATTACTTTGATAAGCAATATATGCTCATTGAAAAATTAAGTTTTAAATCATAATTTGTGTCACAGTGAGCTTAGGCAAGTTGTGTGGCATGGCAGCCAACACAGAAGACTACAGTTCAGTACAATCAAGGTTTCTTGATTTGTTACAAGCCAGGACACCATGTATGAATGCACTCAGTGCTTCACTGTACTTGCTTTCAATTCTGAAAGCATTTTTTTCATTACTAACACTAATTTTGGGCTTCAGTGACAGAGGAAGTGGCAATGCTGTTGGCTGGTGAATAAGGTAGACTGCACCCTCTATGCACCCTTTATAAAGGTGTGATTCAAAGTACCCACAGGGCTTCCTAAGAAATCAGTTCTTTGGTTATATCTTGGGCACAATACGTCAGTCCTTACAAAAAATTGAGGCCTTTTTGGGATGTGACTCCATTTTTCTATATTAGTCTTCATATTAGAGCACTTCTGAAAAAGCTTCTCTCTCTACTGAGAGAATTCAGATCCCTGTGCCTCATCTCTCTAGCCAGGAGAAGGGTAAACTGCCCCAAGTGGAGATATCCTTCTTCCTATTGGCCTTGGGTCACAGCGCAGAAAACACATGCAGAAGTTGGGCTATGTTAGAATATCTTCAGAGGCATCTGGGGTTCATGAAGAAAATACATTTTGTCAAAAAAAAAAATACATTTCCAGTGAGTTCACACTTCGGGTAGTTCAAATAAAGTCAACACCTCTTTGCCACTGCTTTGTGTACTGTATTAGAGAGAAGTTCACCCTGGAATGGAGGATGGTCTGAAGCAAAGGCTGGTAAATATATCTGAATGGATGAACCAGGCTTCCACACAGTGCAATCCAAGGTCTCTGAATCTGGGCCCTCAGTTTAATTCCAGATGGAAAGAAAGTTTTGTTGTGGTGCACTCTGAGTCCTTTTGCTTTTCTTCTTTAGTTAAACAAATATAAAAGGTTTAGATTACCTGACAGGTGGCAGCTCAAATCAGTATAATGCCTGATAATATACCTGGCCCAGAGGGGGGTGTGTGCTCATTTGTGAGCATTTGCAGGACATGTGTTTCAATTCTCCTTCCTCTTCCTGCTCTCCCAAAGACAGTGTACAGGTATTCCCTTTGTTATCAGCATGTCTCCTGCACATTTGGCAAGCAGCTCTGATCATCATTCAGATGGGTCACAGACAGGTATCTTCTCCTCTTGTAGCACGAAATATAAAGCAAAAATGCTGTTTGTTCACAGCCCAGTAAGGTAAGTGCTTTCAAGCGACAGAGGCAAAAAATATTGTGGAAGATTGAACTCCACAGCTATATTTGATGGCAGTCCTGTTGTGAGCTTCAAAGTTTGTGACTGAGGAAGATCCTTTCCTTTCCCTGCTTCACTGAATATAGGCTGCAGGTGTCTTCCACTATTGGGGTTTGGGATTTGTTTTGCTTTTTTCAATGAAACTCCTAGATGAAACTGTTGATAGCCTTGGGTGATATGGTTTAGTTGGAGGTGTCCCTGCCCATGGCAGGGGGGTTGGAACTAGATTATCTTAAGGTCCTTTCCAACCCTAACTATTCTATGATTCTATGATTCTATGAAACACTTGTTTTGCCACTTGTTTTGTCAGAATGCTTTTACACCTCCTCCGTAAAAAGTGAGCTTTCTGTTGTCACACATGTTCTATGAGGACACATAGTATCCTTCCTAGCTCACAGTTTTGCTTCAACTCATTCCTCAATTTCTTTTTTGTTCCACTCCCTACTACTCCAGTGTTCCTTTCTTCCACTCTTCTTGATTCCTCCCATACTGTTCCTATTACTTATAATACCTTTACAGGGTAAATGCCAGTTGCTTTCTCACCGATCAATTCCTATCAACCAGATATCTTCAATGCATTTACAGCAGAAATGCTGCACAACCTGAAGTTCTAATAAAGGCAAAGCCATTACTCACTGGCTAAGTTCTCTTCTAGGTGGAGAGCTGCCCGTTGTTCTTCATCCTTGTCCATTGCTGATAAACAGTGGGAAGGAGCCTGACCTTCCTGCCCAGGATGTCAGCACAAAATAACATCTGGCAGCACTGTGCAGATTTTAGTGTAGTTTAGTTTACTACAAGAGAAACCACAGTTTGTTACATATTTGTTTTGTAAATTTCATTTCCATTTTAATTAGAAGGCAAGTTCCTGCAATTTCCATCATAATTACCATAATCTGCTTACAGTCAGTATGATGAATACAGGCAGGAGAAGCAGCTGAGTTGTGTTTGCTTTATCCTGGGTGGAAGTCTTTAAACAGATAAGTATTGGAAATAGTTCTCCAATCACTCTTTTAGAGACAATATCCATAGCAGAACTTACTTGATGGATTGTGCATAGTAGGATCTACGTGGCAGGGAAGGAAGGTTAAAATGTGTCTCTGGATGTATAAGAATGGTCTTAAGAAGAACTCATTTTTCTGGTTTTGTTGTTTATGGAGAAGATCATATTGAGGATGCTTATGTTTTCTTGGGAAATGACTTATATGGGTAGGCACATATTATGGATTTATTAGCTATTGAATTTTATGCCTGTGTAACTCAATTGAGTCCAGAGTTAGAGCAATACAGCAGTAAATCAGCCTCTATTATTCTTTGCTGTTTATATGGAGCCACAAGCTAAATTCACTCTGGTATAACCAGAAATATGTGTGTGGGCGGGTGCTTTAAAGGGGCTCTTCAGTGAGAGCCATCAATCTTTCTGACTGCACCCACCTCTGTTCCACAGCACACTCTGCAACTGAAGGAGAACTTCAGAAGCTGCTTTCATAGGGCATCTTTGTCTGTTGCCTCAGAGAAGAGAAGCTGCTGCAGAAAAAGTGGGAGTGCTCAGTACTCTCTCTCACCTACACTGTCTTCACTCTATATCAACATCACACAGCTCACCTGAAAAACTGATCTGAAGGAAATTAGCGTAATAAAACTCAAGGACAAGACTGGCAAATTGAGGGGTGGTGTCATGTTATGAGATTTATAGGCAGGTTAATTTTACCCACACAAGGACATTTTCTCATAGCCTTCTTTCACTCACAGTCTCATGTCCATGTACTTACAAGCTCGCAAATGTACATGACCAAGTGGCCTGACCACAGTCAGTTGCATGCAACAGAAAAGACAAAAGGCTCTGCCTTTGGAAGTTCCATGTGTTTTCAGTTTCTCTTGACTACTGATGACAAACCAGTTTTCTTTCACATTCTTTAGGAGTTACAGCTGTTACCGGGTGGCCCTTTGCCTCAGAGTTGCACAAATCTTAGGCAGGTTGCTGCTTATTGTCTGCCTCACTGTGTTTGAGATACACTTTTGAAATATATACATCTTTATGGCTATCAGCTGTTTTTCTATTGGGCTGACGCAACAAGGAATAGCATAAGTGATGTGCTGTAATTTCTCTGCCCTCATTCTGTGGTCAGAAAGCAGGGTATTCCCTTAACAAGGTACCTCTGCTGGGCTCTTGGCAGAGTGCAAGCCTTCAGGGAATGAATAAACATCATGAATCTCAACTTGATTGATGGGGAGCAGTCGATGCCAATATAGGTTTGTAACACTCACAGCAACATAAATATTTTTTTGAAGTCTCTTCAAGTATGACTCCCCCTAAAAAAACCAAACAAAACAACAGAGCAAAACAAAACTAAACTAAAAAACCCACACACTGAAAGGAAATCTTCCCAGTAGCTCTCAATAGTGAATAGGTTTGAGACCTTGATTCATAGTGGTCTTGATCTTTATAAAACATTAATTTTTTTTGGTACTGTGCAATGTATATATATGTATACAAGTGGGGACAAAGAGCATCTGAAAAGAATTATTATTTTAGACAGTTTTTAACGTGATTTGAGCAAGAAGTTAATGCTGAAAGCAAACTAAATATGAAGTGCTACATATGACTCTTTAATATACGTTCAATGTAGTGAAATGCATGTCACTTCCACTGCCTGTATTTCTGGCCTTAAATTACTCCATGAATGTCTGTAAGTTTTTCAGTGCTATTTGTTTCATGTTAGCTGCCATTTGCTAAAGTTAAATTTAGGAAATTTGTTTATGAATTATGTGGCAGGTCACAGCTTCCTATTAAAAAAGTAGAAGACATGCTAAATTACTCTGGTTGCCATTAACACACCGTTTTCACTGTATTCACCATTTGAACAATCATGATTTGTTCGGAAACCTCTTTATGTGAGTGTTTTGAAGCAGCCACTCTGAAGTTAACCACATAGAAGTCAATTGTTTAATTTAATAAAAGCTGCAAGACTTTGATCACTGCAGAAACATGAAATGTCCTAAACACTGCTGATTACTGGATTGGCTAGATTAAAACAATCAGGGTCTTTCTACTTGAACTGAAGCCTAAGTCCCATGGCCATTGATATGGTCTGCTACCACAACACACTTAGAAAGACAAATATGCTTTGGATTAGACAGAGGCAAAGAAACATATTTTTCTTGTTTGTAAATCACATACAAATTATTTCAGATCAAACTGCCTTCTGTCCCATAGCTTTCAAAAAGGCTTAAAGCTAGCATTAACCATTGGAGTGAAGCTAACAAGCTCCACAGTCTGTGAGGCACATCTCCAACCACACAAGAAAGGCAGTTTTAATCATTTAATGTCATAAATCTGATCCTATCTCTGTATTCAAAAAGTATGTGTGGACATTATGTGTCCCAAAACTAGTGATTAATTAAGTTGATGATGAGACCTATCTTGTGTACTACCTTTGACTTCGTGATGGATAGGCTCTACCAGCAGGAGAAATTAAGATATGAAGGATCTTATCATATGAAATTTCCTATATCTGTGGGAGGAAATAAATGTAATATACACTCCTTCAAGAAATGGAGATAAATAAAAAAGCCATAGTTTTCAGATACTCTGCAAACATGCTTGACTGCTGCCAGAACACAGTGGAGCATCCAAAATAAGCATCACTCTGGTTTTGGCTGCATCTAGAAGAGAGGTCAAGCACGTACTTGGGTATGTGCCTCAGCTAAGAGGCACTCTCCCTCCTGAATTTTGCAGCTCCAAGAACAGGAAGGCCTGAATTCCCCCCAAGCTATGATTTTCTTGGAAAACAATGTGGGCAAATTCCAGAATAGGAGAGACGGAGGAGTAGCCGCCAAGCGTTCAATGTGCTGCTCCCTACACATGATTTATCATTTGCTCTCCTTGCTGCTTAAACTTTAAGCAGTTTCCTACTGTCTAAGCCCCTAACTTGGCTTGAAACTGGAAAACATTAGCCGCACCATCTGGGTAACATACAAATGAAGCAGAAGGTAGCATTTTCAAACTGCCGGAGTCCCAGCCTTCAAAGTGTTCAATCACTTGTATCTTTCCCAGTCTCACTTTGGTGAAGTTATTTCTCCCCCATACCCCCCATAAAACCACTTATTTTCCACAGACTGATCATGTTACACCACTGAATGCTTTTCTGACATGCATGCACCCTGGGATATGATGTGAATCTGAAGCAAAAGCGATGACAAGTGCAAGCCTGTGGGACCCTGCAGAGGCGTCTGATCTGCAGCTGGTGAAGAAACTCCTGGCTACTTCTGAGACGCATGGAAGAGGCTAATTTGTTAAAAACAATGTTTCTCAAAAACTCTCACTGAACTACATGCAGAGTTTGGCTGGAAATCTGTCACAGCCTGTGCCAGTACACAGATGCTGGCTGGTGTGACTTTCTCTGATTCCAGGACAGTCTTACCATGTGCCATGCCCTTGTGTGGGAAAATATGTTTTCTCTCTTTTTTTTGGTGCCAAAACCCATCTGTCACAGGTTTTAGAAGCCATGGAATTAGAAGAGCAGTGTTGCAAGAAGTCTGAGAGACCCACATACCCCAGACCAAGCCAACTTCCCCTCCCACCTGCAGGAAGTAGTAGAAGACTGGGCACCTTTGGAGTTAAGCTGATGTGCTCCAGAACTCCTCACTCATTTGTTGCTCCTCATGGCTTCAGGACTCCCAGCTCCTAACAGTGCTAATATTGCACAGGGTGCAATAAGTGGCCTTGAAACTCCATGCAGCAAGCTCAAAGGTTCAGTTTCACCTTTTAAAGATCTGAATTAAATTTTGCCATTAATGTTTAAAAAACCTTCAAAGTACACTTTTTGCCCCCCCAAGAAGTAGGAAATATTCAGAATTTTAGTATTTCATTAATAACATGATTTTCTGACTACTAATTAACATTGGCCCAGATGAAGCACCATTCATTCCAGCAGCAACATGCAAAGGATGAAGGCGAATACCATTCTTCCCAGGGACCAGGGCTAAGCCAGCACAGATATTCGGGCCCTTCCACAGCCTCTGTCATAAAACTACAAATAAAAGGAAAGAGACAAAGAAAGAGAACAATCCTCATGGGTAAACAAGTTTTTCAGTTCAATAGAGGAGTCAGTGTCTGAACCTAGGATGAAACTCATTGCCTTTTTGTAAGAAAACCCTAACAATCTCCAAAATAATTGGTTATTGTTAAAACAAATCTGAATGCCATGAATCTCATCATGCAAAATTCTTATTCTCTCTGCTGTGCACTAAACAAGCTCCTCTAGCACAGGCTGGGGTGTTTTTTTGCTAGTGGTTGAATCCCTGGCAAGTGCTTTGTTTCACTCTTCCCAAAGCAACATTTGTTTGCAAGATGAGAATTAACTTGCAAGGTAGCAGCCCACAAACTTTGCATAGTGATCTTTAAATAGGATTCTGATGAATTCATTGAAGATTGGGAAGAACCACCACCAAACATTTACCTTGAAAAGCTCTAGTTTCTTAACTCAATTTCCCCAAAGTACGTTTACAGTATCTGTCACCAAAGATACCTCATTGCTGATGAGCCTCAAATGAGTACTTCAAGTCTATGAGACAGAAGGTTCATAAGCAATCACATTAATGCTATTTAACCAAGCTAAACAGCGTAAGACAATTTTAATTTGCATGCCGACGAGAGTTAAATTGCAGGATTTACCTGTAGCAAAAATAAATCAGATTATGATCATTGCTTTTGCTTTTCTTAAATTAGCAGCTGCCAAGCACCCCATAAAAATTATGGTCACCTAAAAAAAACATATTCCAAAGCTAAATGTCGTCATTACTTTGAATTAGTGTGACTTATGATACAGAAAGCAATATTTGTTGGCCTCTAGCAAAACAGTGGCCTTTCAACAGTCATCTGCAAGAAACAGTAATGGTGTTGATAAAATATGATACATTTTTGTAATGTCACAGGCTTTCAGATACTTGGAAAAATCCCTGATAACAGATGGAATGTTTTTTGACATTAAAATATGCATTTTTTTACACTTGGCAGTGAATGAGAAAAGTGTTAGCTTAATAAATAGTGGTGCTCATGGGTACCAAGTAGTTTCAGCTGGCTTCTTTTCTGTCAAATATTCTGGCTTTATGATATTAACAGAAATTAGAAACGGTTTGCAGTTTTCACTCTGAACATATTGAATGCACAATTGCTGTGCATAAATATCTCTATAACATGTCAGGATGTTCAATTATGTAATATGGTACCACTGAAGTAGACATAACATCAACTATAGCATATTTTTAATGCTGCTGCTCCAAGGAGCTCTAAATAAATGTAAAATGCCCATGACACTCTGTGAGCTCAACCAGACACACCAGTTCCTTTCCAGAAAGGAATAGCTCTCCTTTGGTCCAAGTCTGATAAACCTGATTACAGCTGAAGATGCTGAAGAATGTTTTTTAAAAGACAGGGGATTCGGGGGAGGGAGACAGCTGATGGAAAAAAATGAGTCCTCGGAAGCAGAGCTTATCCCAAGAACATGCCTGTTTGAACACAAGTTCCCCCTGTGAAACATTTCTCCACATCAGAGGGGAATTTCCCACGGAAATCAAAGAAATACAACTGTTTGAATGCCGAATGGGCTTTCTCTTGCCCCAGGATGTGAATCACAGCTGGTTTATTTAATCTTTTGAAATCTCCTTGTCTTTTTTATTAATTTCCCAGGCAAAAAAAAAAAAATTGCATGTTATTGTTTCAACCTGAAATTTCAGCTTTGCATGGAGTGGCTGTATCTCCAACATCATTCCAGTTAGCAAATACCAAAGAAATTATTGGTAAGCCTCTACCAGCTGTTACTGGTTTCTGTACAGCATTTTATTTTTCACACTTTTTGATTTGTTCTTAGTTTAATTACAGTACCATCTCTTTTGTATTCCTTGACTGAGCCTTATGAATACCCTGAACCTCATTTCTCATTTATGCCATGCTAGCTCTGTAGCCACAGCCATTTCAGGCAACAATTGACTCCAGAGTATCTAGGGAGAAAAACCCCATAATATATAAGAACATTTTTCTAATCTACATAAATTCTTTGGTTTTTTGGACACATTAAAGTCAAGCATTACTGTGACTTAATTAAAATAATTCCAAAAATTTGAAGCAATTGTGCTGTTACAAGATTTCTTCTTGCATAATCAAAGAGCTTTGTACTGAAATCACCCACTTGATTTTAGTATAAGCCCCATGGCAAAACAGAAACTGAAGTGCAACCTCCCACTTCCCTCCCCCTTCCAGAAGAAAATCAAAGAAATTTAGAAGCTCCTAAACAAAGAATTCTGGTCTAAAAAGGAGAGACTGTATCACAATGTATAATTAGTTTTTATTGCATGGTTTCAGGTTTCAGCAGATAGTTAATTCATTTATAAACTGATATTAGGTGTGCCTTGTTATGCATTCCTGAATTTAGGTGCAATAGAGAAAGCAAACCTACCATGACATAAAAAATTACATAGTGACAAAGATCTGCATATGGCAAACCTTACATAGATGCAACCATACAGTGATACAAAGGAATAGAGGCAAACATAGAATCATACAATATTTAGGGTTGGAAAGGACCTTAAGATCATGCAGCTCCAACACCTCTGCAATGGGCAGGGACACCTTCCACTAAACCGTATCACCCAAGGCTCTGTCCAACCTGGCCTGGAACACTGCCAGCAATGGAGCATTCACAACTTCCCTGGGCAACACATTCCAGTGCCTCAACACCCTCACAGTAAAGAATTTCTTCCTTCCATTCAATCAAACTTCCCCTGTTTAAGTTTGAACCTATTACCCCTTGTCCTGTCTCTACAATCCCTAATGAAGAGTCCCTCCCCAGCATCCCTATAGGCCCCTTCAGATACTGGAAGGCTGCTATGAGGTCTCCACGC
>JANRGW010011740.1:17459-30915 GCA_024733675.1 Psilopsiagon aymara
CACCTGACTGCCATGATTTTTCAACTATGATGGACAGTGGCTTAGCAACTTCATTTGCAGCTCCTTCAGGACCCGTGAATGGATTTCGTCAGGTCCCATGGACTTGTGCACGTTCAGGTTCCCAAGATGGCCTTGAACCATATCCTCTCCTGCAATGGGCCCAGGGTCTTCATTCTCAGAGTCACTGCATCTGCCTTCCAGGGCTTGGGTGGTGTGGTCAGAGCATTTGCTGGTGAAGACTGAGGTAAAGAAGTCATTAAGAACCTCAGCCTTCTCCAAATCCAGGGTAGTCAGTTCTGATAGCTTCTGGAGGGGGCCCACGTTGTCCCTCGTGTGTCAGCAGTTAATGAAGTATATACAGGTGCAAAATAGTGGAGAATCAAGATGATGAGAACTGAGTGCTCTACTTAGAAACATAGCATTTTCCCTTAACATTGTTAGTTCATGAGACGTACTGCTTGGAATCAATTTCAGCTTCCCCTAAATCTACACATATATACTGATAACCCACACTTCAGCAATTTCAAATGTATATACACACCATAAATTCCTCAGCTGGGTAGATTCTTTTAGGAATATGAATCCAAACGGAGGGTAAGTGAGGTAGAAAAACATCAGTCTGTGGAATGACTTAAAGTACTACTGAAGTTGCTTGATAAAGAAGTATATTAAAATTTTTCTATGCCTGACTCACAGTATATGAGCAGATACTAGTTTAATGAAGATTCATACAGCAAAATCAAATGTATGCTTTAAGAACTTCCCGTAATCAGATATTAGATGTGACGGTTTCATTTTTTTCACTTCAGCAGCAGTGAGACAAAAAGAGAAGGCAATTACCTTATCCTTTTCTGTCTCCTTTAGTCATAGCTGAATCCACACATACACAGTATTAATCTCCTTTTAAAAATTAATGACTAATTAAGGAAAATAAAATTCCCCCCTGCAAAAAAAAAAACACACAAAAAAAAAACTAACTCAAAAAAACCCCACAAAACAACAATAACAACAACAAAAATATCCTTTAGCAATTGCCACAAAATGCCATTCTTTTGGAGAAAGCCATGTGCGACAACCAACTGTAATCATAGAATCATAGAATTATAAGACCTTATCCCACTATCTACTACATTATCTCTGTGATAAACACTGTACAGAAAGGCAAATAGGAGAGAGTAATTGTTTGTTCGTCAAGTAATCCTCACAGAACTGAGGTTTTTTTAGAAGTGCAGAGATAACACCACTAGCACGATGTCTCATAAATCAGCTGTTTATTCACTGCGATTTGCCACTATTATTGATGCACAGCAATCTCTTCTTTCTCTGTCAGAACTTTGATCATCAAATCTGGGACCTCTAAAAGAAATGTGGGTTTTCCAGAGGTTATTCACTCCAGACTAGTCTGGAATCTGTCTGTCTTCAAAGAGATAGCTGAATATCTAGTTAAGTGAAAAGTGGAAAATTTCACCTATTTGGCTTTTGGACGGGTAGGACATAGATTTCTGTATAAGGAATTACCACTTATGCAAAAAAAAAAAATAATTGGGAAAATTATAAGATCAATAAGGAACTGGTTCAAAAGAAGATGAAAACGGGTAGTGATGATAGGCAACTGCCAGGCTGAATGAAAAGTTTGCTGAATTTCTTTTGAAAAAACTATGAAACTCAGGACTGTGACAGCCCTCTTTGTGCTTAGTGTTGTATTAAGTACAGAACAGTACAGATTTGCAAAACTGAACTGCAGTTTCTTCCATTCTGTTGTAAATGGCAGAAGATTGAGACCTAGATGTAAAAGCTGATTGTGAAATGACACTGACCCGCCCATATCATGAAGAAAAATTAACCCTACAATACAACCAGTTTGAGAAGCAACTGCTGTTAGTGGTTTGCAAAATTCTGATGCAGGGGGCTGTTTATGTTTCTGATGGCCCTTTGTGAATAAGCCCCTGTGAAATATCTAAGTTAGAACAAAACCAGAGCAGGGCTATGAGGCTAACTAAGGAATCAAAAGAGGATCTTAAAAGAACACCAAAACTTTGTTTTGTTTAACAGAACAAAGACCAGAAAAATATATGATGGTTGTTTCTAAATACACTAGGAAGATACAAAACAGGAGAAAAGAGCTATATGATTTAGAAAGCTATGGTACAAAAAATATGAATAAATGACATAAATCCTCAGTGTGTTTCTTTAACTTTTAAGGTGGTTTCTAACCACCTGAGCACTGTGTTTAACAGCTGCAACTTTCCAACTGGAGCACTGGGAACAAATAGATCACTATAATTTTAGTAATGATACTGTCTAATGTGTTCAGACATTTGCATAATATTCAAACAATAAAATTAAAAAGAGAACTACACAGGGCAACACTGAAGTAGTAGTGAGATTGAAGGCCATCTAGATACAACTGCTTTGATTTGATGAACTGTTTCTGTGCCAAAGTTGTTGGATAAGGGAGACTTGCCCTGGTGACCAGCTTGATCAAATGCAGAGAACATAAAAGCATCAGTCCTGGCTCACACCCACCTCGTCTTTAAGGCTCACAAGCTAGGGCTGCTCACATTTGAAACCAAGTATTTCCTTTCTTAACATACTGTATTGAAACTACATTGCATACTCTGCCTATCCTTCATTGCAGTTAATCTATTCCTTCTTCCAGATGCTACTGAGTCAGAGTAATATATTTCTTAGGGCTGGTTTCAGTCTGTCCAATATCCTGTATATAAGACCCTGGCATCAGTCTGGAAGCAGAGCACCCCAGATTCCTCACATTGCAGTATGAGGCTTTTCCATGGAGACAGTGCACAGAAATTTTAGGTTAATTGAGGAAAAGAGACCAGTGATCTGAATATAGGTATATAAAAAGTGCATAGAGTACAGATGCAGCATTTTGAGAAAGCACTAGGGTCTGCAGTCTATCCTGATGTGAACATACTAGACACTGGATGAATAGGATGAGGTGCAAAATGGATGTCAGTTTTGGAGCCTGATCAGAAGAAAAGGAAGAGCAGAAGCTATTATAAGAATGAAACCTGAAAAGAAAGACATCAGATTAGCAGAGCTGCTAAAATCAGAAAAATAAATTCTACCAAAGCACTAGAAAAAGAAAGCACAGTAACTATCTAATGCCATGTAAATGTGGTCATTGAGACAATACTGAAACAAAGAAGCCCTAATGACCAAATAAGTATAAAGGCAGAAGCTTATTGATTGTAATGAGAAAACTCATGATGGAAGTAATAATTGTCAGTTTAAAGGAAATTTTAAAAGAAATAGACAATAAAGGAAAACACATTCTCAAGAATATGCTAAAGCTGCACTAGTTTAAAGTATACAAGCTGACAGTTAATGAAGTAAAAGCACAAATAGAATAAAAAAATGTCTTGGTATTCATTGACTTTTTGAAGTCATCTCTTTCAGGAAGTACCGTGCAAAGATTTAGGATTATATGGAATTCCAGACAAGTTTATTGAAAATGAAACCAACTATATAAAAACTCATTTCAGTGCTTTAAGAACCACTGGAAAAAGAAAAAGAAAGCAAGTGGCTCAAGTCAAGGAAAACCCACTACTTTTTATCCTGCTGTTAAAGTAGACATGTTGAATGTTATGTGTAACAAAGAGAACACCATTGATCATCTCCATGAAAGTGCCTTGGTCTATGCAGATGACAACACATAAGCAGCATTCGTTTGACCCAGATGCAGGACCTTTCTCTTGAGCTTCTTGAACTTCAGCAGGTTCACCTCTCAAGCCTGTCAAGGTCCCTCTGAATGATATCCCTTCCCTCCTGTGAATCAACTGTGCAACACAGCTTTGTGACAACTGCAGACTTGCTGAGGTGCACTCAATCCCGCTGTCTATGTCAATTATGAAGATACTAAGAAGTATTGATCCCAGTATGGACTGTTTTTCACTTAGGTATTGAGTCATCAACTATAACTCTTTGGATACCACCAACCATCCACTTCCTTTTCCATCTAACAGTCCGTCTGTCAAACCCATCTCTGTCCTATTTAAAAGCAAGAATATTGTGGAGGACCATAAGAAAGGCCTTACAGAAATTTAAGTAGATGATATCATAGATCTTCCATGCTCCCTAATGCAGACACTGCATTGTAGAAGACTATTAGTTAGTCATGATTTGCCCTTGGTGAAACAATGGTGGCTGTCTCTAATCACTACCCTGAATTCCATGTCTTCAAGAAGAAGACATCAACTTACTAGGCAGAATTGAGGCTGACAAGCCAGTAGATATCCAGCATCCTCCTTTGTAAAAATGGGCATGATGTTTCCCTTTTGTCCAGTCTCTGTGGACTTTTTTTGACAGCCACAACTTTTCAAATATGATGGACAATGGCTTGGTAACTATGTCAGCCAATTCCATCAAGACACTATGGGATATTTCATTGGGGCCCTGGACTTGTGTATGTCTCAAAGCTGGTGACAGTCATACCCACAACGTGGGAAAACTAAGGTCTGTCTTGTGCTTTTTCAGGGCTGGGTGAAGGCAATTTCTGACCATGTGTTGAAGGTGGTTGGAAATTGAATATTTGCAGTTTCAACTTTCAACAGATCACAGAATTTTAAAAATGAAAAAAAAAAAAAGTTATCTTCTGTGTGATGATGCTTGGGTGAATTAGACAACTCTTTGCTACAAAACAGTTTGAATTGAGTCCACCTGTGGATTGAAATCAAGCTAAGAAATCCAAAGCAAATACTTACTTTGATAGAACCTAGCAAGACAGCTCTTGATAAATGAAAAGTCTTTTGGATCTAGAAGTTTATGTAATAATCTGGATGAAATATGAGATAAATGGATTTAGCTTATTGAGATTTTAAAATATTTTGGAGTAGGAGGATTATACATGACAGTAAAGATGATAGAAGAAAAAATTAAGAGAGTAATTTTACTGTGTTAACTTGAGCTATACTACATGTATACAGCAATTTGGCCTATACAAGGCCCATGTGCTGACCTGCTCCATTCATGGCACATAGAAATTTATATAGCAGCATAGTTTTTAATCTTCTGCAAAACAAGGCCAAACGCCTGTTTCATTTTTATAATAAAATATTGTAAATAAATTAGAAAATATTTTTTAGTACCTGTAACAAAGTCTTACAATTTTCTAAAGCTTTTTGGGTTAAACCCAAATAAATTGAAGCAAAGTATGAGGCAAAAAGAAACAAAATTCATTACTTTTAGTGATCACTGTGACTCATACTATCACGGATTTCCCCAGTGATCGGGGAATTCTTCTCCACAGGCACTAGATTGTTTTGTCATCTCTTAGGACTAGCTGTGATTTTTAAAAACATATCAAATACTCGGTTAAGTTCCTATAAATTGAAATTGATTAAAAGATCCTGCAACAGGAAGGAGTACTCAGGAGAAACACAGATATGAGAAAATGAGCTGCATTTCCAGTGTAAACACCTAAAAATATGGGTTTAAGCCCATAAGACATGTATTGTGTTACCCCAAGGTGCTGCTCTCAAATTTCATTGCATCTTTAGTGTTATAGTTCTCTTAGTGAATAAGCTGAAGAAGAAGGAGTTTATGCAATGTTTGCTTCAGGTAACGAGTAAAAGCAAGATGTTAATTTATAAAATATCTCATGGAATTTGGACATTAAAATGTACTGCATGGGTTTAGAAGCTCATATGTTTGTGCATGCGAAAGAATGGGAATATGGACACACGTGTCCAAATTGTGCTTAAAGCTGCTAGTATCACATAGGAAATTATTAGTTAGGTGGAAAAAAATAGGAATGCACAGAAGAATTGAAAGTTGGAAGTCATCTGCTTCATTAGACAGGAACAGGATCAACCTGTAGGGATATCACCTTGAGAAGTTAGATTTAGTTCTCTCATGGGCCACTGGCAATGTTAAGGTGCACATGTGCTCCCTAAAGGCTCTCTTACTGCCACTGCTAGAAAAGTGATACCATGCTAGGCAGATAACTAGTCTGACTCATTAAGGTATTTCTTCTGTTCTTACAACTGCTTAATTTTTCATTACTAACTGCACATGAAGTCTAGAAAAGTGCTAATGAAACTTGCCAATGCAGGGTAAGAATGGACTAAAACCAAGAAAGGTTTGGGTAATCTCAAGGATGGCAGCAACAGAAGCATCACCAAACTTGTTAACACAAGAATAAAGACTCACTAATATTTTGCTAAGGATTTTTGCTTTAAACAATTACTTGGGTTGGGGAAGTGATAAAATAAGTAATATAAAGACTTGAAAGGATGTGGTAATGAATACATAGAAATTATAAAAGAAGTACCTTCAGTGGAAGTGGGACTATATGAATGCCATCTTAGTGGTACTTCTCCGGAATATTTTTTGATGTTGCAGACACTTATGTTTAAGAAAGATTCACCAGTTGTACTGGTTTCAAGAAAGAGCTATTAGGATGCTCAGAGGAACAGAATACTGATCTTAGGAGAGGAAACCAAAGTTAACTCTAAACTGCAGTAATGGAAAATTACTGCAAGAGTGATTACTGAAGAGTGCTGTGGAGGAACACTGGCTTTAATCTAGCAATCTTGGGTACTGTCAAAAGTCCAATTGCAACAATAAATGGTTTGCTGTGGGCTAAATTACCCTCAAGAATGCTACCCACACTCAAGTTATCTAATCAAAGGCTACTTACACTTCTGTTCTTTACTCTGGTCAGAACAGTAGCAACAGGTAGTGTGGATATCAGGTTTTGCATAAAGGTGTCTTTTTTACTGACAACAGACAGCATCCTAGATGTTAGCTTAGTAAAAAACCCAACACAAAAATAAAACAAAAATGGGAGAAGGTAAGATTGCTCTCAAGCAATACAAGGCAAACACCAGAAAGAGAGCTTGCCCCTAGGAGTTATTTAACCTACTAGACTGTCTCAGAAAAAAAAAAAAAAAAAAAAAAAGTGTTAAATATCAATGAAAAGATATATACATCTATATAGCTTGGAAATCAGAAAATGTGTATAATTAAGCAGTGTGATGCTAGAACGGGCTTTCAATCAGAACCGAAGGTCTACAATCTAACTATTTTTTAAAGAGAGCTTGATTAGATTAAGAATCAAGGACAAGGGGTAATGGGTTCAAACTTAAACAAGGGAAGTTTAGATTGGATATGAGGAGGAAATTCTTTACTGTAAGGGTGGTGAGGCACTGGAATAGGTTTCTCAGGGAAGTTGTGAATGCTCCATCCCTGGCTGTGTTCAGGGCCAGGTTGGACAGAGCCTTGGGTGGCATGGTTTAGTGAGAGGTGTCCCTGCCCATGACAGGGGGTTGGATCTTAATGACCTTAAGGTCCTTTCCAACCCTAACTATTCTATGATTCTATGGTTCTAAGAATAGGATTTAATGTTGAGATTGCTTGCAATGACTGTAATCAAGAAAGTTTTATATGCTGTTATGCTGTTATAAATGAAAGCATGTATAGATTGCATTACTGCATTGTACTTTGTCTTTCTTTAAATGAGAAACCATTTATCTCTCTTTTACATCAAGGATGAGATGAACCCAGTGCTTTGTTGCTAATCTGTTCCTTTCATGATCTCAAACTGATGTATCCTTATTAGCAAGATTTTGTGTGCCTGTATATTAATCCGTTTTCTCTTTAAAACTCTGTAAATTGCATAGCACAAATGAAAACATCAAAATACCCCACAGTTATACTTCATTTCTCCTTCAAATTCAAAGGACCAAAGAATGCAGATATGTATTAATTCCCTTCAGTTCTGTGCATAAACATTTTATTTAAGAAATATACTACTTCTTTCCAAAGAGAAGAAAGCCAAATAATTCCTTCCTATTTCCTGCAAATCCTGATATCTCATTACAATCTCTGCTCAGTATCTCTCCAGATACCACTGTGACCTTGTTGTAGTATAAGCATCATTGATCAAGAAACAGAAAACTGTCAAGTCTTTCATAATGAAGCAGCTGCAGAGCACAGATGTACAGAAGATAGACCTTCTGTGAAATCTGAACTTTTTATCTGTGTATTTATATAACAAGATTCATATTTCCAGAGGAATATTAAATTTTTGTTCCCTATGACAATCAAACTGCAAGGGGAAATTCTAGGATTAAAACCAAAAAAAAACCCAACCAAACAAAAAACCCCCAAAAACAAAACTTTTTCTTATGCAAAGACTCTAACATGCAAAGTCATCTAATAGCTCTTTCCTGATGCAGTATCTACAAGATGAAGGAGTTTAAGCTCTTTCAAATCAGCAAGTTGCTGTTGCTATGAACAGTGGAATGGTGGAGTACACAATGAAATCCTTGGAGCAATATCACAGGGAAAAGATCAACACAAACAATAAACCAGCCTACTAAAACTGAAATAAATGTCAAAGTGCCATCTTTAAGGTGAAACAAATGTATATGTATATGCATGAGTATAGATGTAACATTTCCCTCTCGCATATGTGTTAGTGACTCAATCACTGCCTAGCAGAGTGCCAGTGTACCCCCTCTTCCACCTCAGAAAAAAACCAAACTAACCCATCACCAAAAAACACAAACTAAATTAAGAAGGAAATTGGAATGGTTTTCAGGAGAAAGAAATCTGCTGGAGTCAGTTTCTGCTTTTAAACTAATAGAGCCACAACTACTGTAACCTCTTTTCGTGAGGATATTAGATTTCATTTTAAAAAAACCTGCCCTCTCTACTATTTTGGATTTTTTTATATGGATTATCTTTGTGAGATAAAGTCATCTGTGTCATAACAGATGATCATGTTCTCGTTTACAAATAAATTCCTTTACACTGCTTAAGGACCCATTCCCAATCACTTAAGGATCTTTCTATGCTGCCATAGATGTGTAAACAAATCTAGCTGAAGCTGGGTAAGTTTTAGGCTCCCTATACACATAGGGAACAGAGCTATATGGAGGAAATCCAGACATGGGGACTGAAAGAAAGATAACTAAGAAAGAGCACGAGAACTAAGCCCAAAGGTGTTTACTTGGTGTTTGCTGAATTAAGACCTTCCAGGTAACTGTATTTTTTGTCATTTTGGTTTGTTTTATTAGAAAAGAAATACACAGAGCTGTAATGCTTATTTATTTTTTTTGTCTCTGTGAACTATGAACAAATGTGCATTGCTGGACTTTATAAGCCCTAAAAATAAACTGGAAAAAACAGACATTAATTGAGCTGGAAAAGAAGAATAATAGACTGGGAGTCTGGCCTTTGGGACTCATTAGTCTCTGCTTCTGTATCAAACATCTAGGGAATAGGAAAATATCTTTAGAAAACATTTCACAAACTAATTTGGTCTTTGAGCTGTGATTTTCATCCAGCTGAGTAAATATTATTTGCAGCCAACTGAGTAAGTCATCACATTAGCTATAGTGAAATTGCTGATTTTGAGCTCTTAGAGAAGGTCAATAGCAACAGGAAAAATTAATAGGTATTTGGCTTTTATAAAGTTCCACAAAGTTAAGCCTCCCCTCATTTGGCGATACTACTTGGTTTGATGCTAGAATCTGCAAAAGCAAGGTAATTCTTGCCTTGGGTTGCTGTGACAACCTTAACACAGCTTCTGTGAACAACCTGAAATTGTATCTAAGAATACTATACAACTGCAATTCCCAGACAGAATTAAGGGTACACGAAAGAAAATGGAGAATAGGGAGATTTTGATGGGTTTCCTTGTCTTGCTAAGGAAATCTAGAAGATTTTTGAAAAATAACAAAAATATATGCATAATTTAACTTGGTTTGGTTTTAATTTGTTGATTTTTTTGGTATTACAAGCTCAAGATCATCATTATCTTGGAAGGTTATATATGACCGTTAGCATATTGAACTGGTAAACTCCACAGATTGTGCTCTAGCTAAGGCGACAATTCAGAACAATGTGGCTCCATTTTATGTAAAATAAATGTATTTATTTCCTAAGGAAATTAAAGCTTATTTTTTCTTTTTTTAAAAAAAGTGAGTCCAAATTTACCTGAGATATTTGTGCAAGAAGATGAATAATATTCCTGAGGCATTCCCTTTTCCACAGTTTGTGGCTGGCCAGCATTGACTTCATAAAGGAAATTACAAGAACTCATAGGGTAAAAATGACTCTCCTATAGTCATATGCCTGCCACATAAAAAAATCAAAATCCTTTGATGTTTTACACAAGGATGTATCAGTTTATCATTAAAATTACTATTCCATTTCAAAGCCACAGAAAGTGACTGGTTTTAAATGAAGAATTAATAAAACCAAACATCTGAATGTCCTCCAGCATGTCAGACAAAGTCCTAGTAAAGAAAGTTGTTATCAGTAATACTAAAAAATCTTGAAGAAATGACACCAAAAAAAATACCCCAAACCCAATAGAATCAGACTCTGTGGAACATAAAGAAGCAAAAGCAGGCAAAGATTTTCTTCATAAACATTCATAAAATAGGTTTCTTCATCAATCACCTTTCAGAGCAACTTTTTGCGGTTGGAAAGCCTGTTCTTTAGAGAAACTAAACATGTAGATTTCACTTTGAGAGGATGAAGGCTTCATGCATTGGTACTTTGACCCTAGTTATCCCTTTTTTTATTTTTCATTTATATTGTTTGTAAATTCCATTGAAGCTGGATTAAAATCATGAGGAAAATATTTTAAGAATCCTTTCAAATGTCCTAAACAGATCTGTTTCCCACGTTTTCACAGGTCTGCCTTCTATCCCACTGCCCTGTCATGCATAGCACATGTAGAAATTCACTTCTGACTGAAACGACTGAACAGTGAGATCATAATCAAAACTGCTGATTTAAAAAGAACATTGCTGAAGAAAAACTAATATTACACATTTGCACCAGAAACCTAAATTAAAATAATGCTGCTCTGACTAGGGAGCAGAAAACTTACTATTAATCTTGCATCTAATAAAATCCAGCTAATCTTCAACCAAACTCTTTTCTCTTCTTCATATTGGTTTTCTTTATTTCATACAGATTCAATGAATACAAAGACAGAATCATAAAAATGCACAAGCCCAGATATGCTCACAGTTGCACAGTGATGTGGGATTTGTGATGCAGTCCTGGATAAATAAGGCACATTAAAAGGACTAAATGAATTAGCAATATTAGCTTTGTTTATGAGAAACACTGCACATATTTCATACAAAGTGCATAGAAAATACTAGATCCGTTTTGTGAGCCTGTGATCTCCAGAAATCTGTACTGAATCATTACAGTTTCCTGATGGCAGTTTCCCACAATAATAGGGACAAAAGATTTGCAGAAGCTTTGTCATGATAATAAGCTCTATTTCAATGAACAGCAGTCTTGCTCAGGTAAAAATAGTTCTGAAAAAAAAAATATTGTAGGGATATTCTCAAAATAATTTCCAAATTAAAAAAGGCACTCTGAATAAAATACTTGTGATTTTAAATGTCACAGATTAATGCAAAAATCACTAAAAGCAGTTTTGCATTAAATACATTTTAATAAAAGTAAAATGGATTTGTGCTTTATCAAAGTTAAATATAATAGTATAAAATCTTCATGGAAAATGAAAAAGTCCATCCAGAGAGGAAAATTAGTTGCTCAGTTTCATATGATCCTGAGACATTTCGTCAGACATTTGTTAGTGATCTCACCAAGACTACATGCAATTCTTTTTATCCTTCATTTTTAGAAGAATGGGTATTAAACACTCTTTTTCTATTTCTCCTCAAAGCTTCTGTGCTGTCTGCAGATACGTGAGACAGGAGTCAGCAAGGAAGAAACTGAAAGAGTAAGCTACTCCTGTTTCTAGCTCAGTGTGATATAAATAGAGTGAGTTCACAGGCTGATGCTCTGCCAGTGCTAAAGCAAAGGAAGCTTCCTCCAGCTCCACCGCTGAGGCAATAACGCTTTTATCTCAATAATTCACAGACGATAGTCCATTAATATTGAGGGAGTATTACCTTATAGGAGTACTCTCTCCTCAAAGAGGAGGTCTTGGTTCAGCAAGGTGCCTAGGCACACTCCTGGCTTAAATGCATGGATGAACTAATTATTCAATACTATCAGTCAGTTGCAGCAGCAAACAACTCACACAGTAGCTCAGTAGGGCTGAGGTGAGGCTCTGATAACCTCAGGATTGCTAATGTTAAATTCTGGCCACCTACCCTGCTGCAAGCATGAAAACATTGGAAAACAAAAACAATCTATTAAACTGATAGCTTGAGGGAAGGTGGCTTGCTTTAAGTGCTTAGTTATTCAGCCTGTATTGTGTCTGGTTAATGTGTCATATGTAGTCTTGATAAAAAGAGAGCAGAGCTGTTGCCCAACACTAGCTTTTTTGGTGATTTGTGGTGTGTGAAATATAAAAGGAAGATCTTAGTCTTAGTCTGATGCTGTCTGAAGCTAGAGGAATTGGCTAAAGTTGAAATGCAAGACATCCTACCAAGAAAGCAATTCTGAGTGCTCCAGAAAACGCTATGAATACAAGAAGAAACAAAATACTGCCTCTTCACCCCATTTTCAAGGAAAGCAAGAGGAAAGATGAGACAACCTGAAGTCTGAATTCAGAAAATAGGGGCTGTTGTTTGGGTTGTCAGTGAGACAAGCACTGAGGACCTTATCTAAGCTATTCTGACTATTACAAAAGTACTTACTGTTAAATATTGATAGTAGACACATCTATATGATGTTCTTTTCAAGCTCGTGTTTACAATCTTATAACTCCACCCTAATCAAAAATCTTGCTGAAATAGTTCCTCACTTGGTTTACCTCTTTCTGGAGTTGTAAATTATTTCACAATAAACACAAAAAGCTGACTCCATCCTGTTGGAATACTGAGTCCAGGGGAAGTTGCATGAGCACAAGCAACTATCATTCAAAGATGCAGGATCCTCTCACCTGCTGGATGTAGGGCAAAGCTGGAGCACATTGAGCTTCCAAGGGAGCTGAAAAGTGTCTGAGGCTTTTCTTGGGAGAAAACACTTGATGGGTGAAGGAGGAAGACATGTAACTCCAGGTTATAGAATTCATTATTCTTCAGTTCCATTTACCTTTTCTACATATTTTTTATTTCTTTCTTGATGCTAGTACTACTAATACATATATTTGTAGAGACAAATAAGTAAATAGGTAATATGTAAAATAATTCAATTGGCAATAAACTACAACTGTTATTTTAAGAATTCCCAGTACGGATTCTGAAGGCAGTTTCCAAGCAGAAATCCTGTAACCATATTATATCACTCATGCAGACAGAATACCTGTTCCCAGAGGCATCAGAGAGAAGTCAAAGCACCCCTGTGTCGTGGCTTAAACGCAGTCGTTAAATCAGCCATACAGCCCTCTCTCACCCCACTCCCCCCTTCCTTTTCCTCACTCCTGCAGCGGTAGAGAGGAGAATTGAAAGAATGCAACTCCTACGGGTTGAGATAAGAACAGTCCAGTAACTAAGGTATAGCACAAACCACTGCTGCTACCACCAATAATAATAATGATAAGGGA
>JANRGW010011741.1:0-21484 GCA_024733675.1 Psilopsiagon aymara
CCCCAGCATCCCTATAGGCCCCCTTCAGATACTGGAAGGCTGCTATGAGGTCTCCATGTGGCCTTCTCTTCTCCAGGCTGAACAGCCCCAACTTTCTCATCCTATCTTCATACAGAAGGTGCTCCCCTCCCCTGATCATCCTCGTGGCCCTCCTCTGGACTTGTTCCAATAGTTGCGTGTCCCTTTTATGTTGAGGACATCAGAACTGCAAACAATATTCCAAGCGAGGTCTCACAAGAGCAGAGTAGATGGGCAGGATCACCTTCCTCCACCTGTTGGTCACACTCCTTTTGATGCAGCACAAGATACGGTTGGCTTTCTGAGCTGCAAGAGCACACTGCTGGCACGTGTTCATTTTTCCATCGATTAGCATCCCCAAGTCCTTCTCCGCAGTGCTGCTCTGAATCTCTTCTCTGCCCAGCCTGTAGCTGTGCCTGGAACACTGTAAAGGAATCTGTCTCTTTAACAGTTCTTATTCTTTAATTTTTGCTTATTTTCCTCTTAAAAGCAAGCTTGAGACATGAAAAGTGCTCCTTCAAATTTTTTGTATATAAGAATCTAATTGATTGGAGAAATAAGGAGAGGTAGAAAAAGTGATGGCAACCACGAAGCTGTAAATACATCAGTCTCTGGCTTTAAGGCTTTTTCCTGTCTTTACACCCTAATTAAATCTATGCTACATGTTGGTTTTATTCCCTGATTAACATCTTGGTTTGGCTCTTATGCACACATAACGGCCTGGTTTTTGATTCTTGCTGGATTTCGCATCAGTGAAAAATTAGAGTACTTCCACTGAGAGCACAGAGATTTAGATCAGAATCCACAGTAATAATTCTATATATTAAACGGCTTTACAATTTCTATAAAGTAGTGGCAAAGTTAAAATATCGCTGAAGAAAAGTTTTGAAGATAATTGTTTCCTAAATGCAGCTTTGAATGCCAGTTGCAGTGAAGAGCGAAGTTTGAATGTTGAATCATATGCTTCTGTAAATGAAGTTTCAATATACAAATGCTAGCAGTCTCTTAATTAGTGTAAGTAGCAGTGAAAATAAGAGTACACTGGTGTTTAAGATATATATTCTGTCCACCTAAGGTAATTCCTTTCTCTTCTATTCTTATATTGCTATAAGCAATAAAACAAGAAAGCAGTTTTTCAGATTTATCAAGGTAGCAGTAACAGAGAAAACTTTTGTTCCATTTTTGCTGTGTAGAATGCTGTGAATATTGGCAACACAACAGTGATTCATATCACAGTTGCGGCTTAAAAATCCGTTTTGCACACAAGGTGATGAAATTTGGTGTTCCTTCAGGGTTTTCTGCGTATGGAGGTTAAATATATTGTGGAGCAGAGGTCAGAACAAAGGAATAATCCAAGTTCCTCAAAGTGAACAAAAGAAGTTAGGGCCAATACATTTAAAATTGATGTGTTTTTTTCTCCATGTACAAGAAAATACTCTCACATATCTATTGTTTTTGTTTAGCAGCCATGTTGGAGAAGCACTGCAAAGTTGTGCAAGTGGATTTTAGCCTCCTATCATAGAATCATAGAATAGTATGGATGTTACCAGGTCATCAACTTAATGCCTTAAGCTTAAGAAGAATTAGGAAAATCAAAGTAGATTCACTGAAGAGCTGTATTGAACCTGAGTGCTAAGTTTTGATCTAAGATAAATTTATTTCAAACCTGGAACAAGTTGTCTTTGCATGGAAATGATGTCTGCCTCTGTTTTTGCATACCTTCCACCATAAACCAAGAAAAGAGTATTCCAGCTGAGTTTTGCTTTGAATTTTTTAGTTCATATGAAACTCAAAATGAAACTCATGATTGCGTGAACCGAAACTGGAAAAAAATGCACACAACTTTAGACAGCATGTTGTTTGCAGAAAGACTGTGTCATCACAAACATTAAGGGCAATGCCTCAGTTTTCCTTGGATGCCTTCAAAGTAGAAGAGGAGAAACTATTCTGATCCCCTTACATTTTCAGTGAGCTCCTATGCAAAAAATTAGGTGGGATTCCATTCACCTCCTAGGTGTAAACTATGGATACCTCATAAATGCATCCATGAGATTTATACATTAGGGAAACAACTCTGCCACAATATGAAATTAACAGTTTCACAGGCTTGGAAGTGATATGCTACATAAAAGTGCAAGCCTGTTTTCCTTACTCACACTTCCAAGTACATTTAGAAGCAATTTGTCTGATACATTTTTAATGGACTTGTGAAAATTATGAGAGAGGATGAATGTCTGTAAGAATAATTCCTCTTGCCACTCCAGCCACCTGCATATAGGCTTCCTAATTTCTCTTGCTGGTTAAGGCACAAGCTATTCTTACTCCTCCCACTGATTTTCTGTTTTATTATCATTCATATTACTGAAACACTAAGAAGCCTGTAAGGGTTTTTGTTCAGCTACATCATGCATCAATTGAAGACTTCTCTGCCTTTAATATTGTGAAGCATAAGGTCTGGGATGGGCTGAATGGAGCAGGAGGCACTGGCCAAGGCTGTTAAAGCCAGAGGATAACAGACTTCCTCACGTTATGGCCTGTAGTAGTACGTATCTCCTATATAAAGTTATGGGAGTGAACTTCCTAGAGATGGTCTGCCTCCCCAAGCCTTTCCAGGGTCAAGATATCTCCACTAAGTCAACACCATGCAGCCCTCCCAAACACTCAACTTCTCTCATGACTGGGCATCAGGTAATTGTATTTGCTAAAAAACATGCCAAATAAAACAGGTCAACCGCTGGAGGAAAAAAACCTGAAAAAAAAACAAAAGAGGAAAAGAAAAAAATAGGAAAACAAAAGTCCATCCTAATCATGGCATTTATAGGTTCAAGACTTTGTGCTGACTTTAAATGAAGAAACTTTTTAAACATTTATCCAGGATTTCAGAAGCATGTATTAGTCATTGACTTATACATTCTTCTACATGTGCTCAATATTTAGGCAATTTACTATTTTTATCTTAATTAGGATAGATCTTCTCAGCCAGCAACAAGCTAAGTCATCTGTACTGTCATAGCAGTCAAGCCGCTACGGCACTGAATTTTGAGATGTGTCTGCCTCAGTGGGAGGATTCCTAGAAGAAACATTCATTCCTACGCCACCATCATTTAGAAATGAACACACATAAACCTGCCTTGCAGTGAAAGGCTGGTGGAGCTCAGTCTACTCAGCTTAACAAACAGGAGGTTAAGGAGCAAAGTCCATGAAAAACGAAATGTCAAGAAGGGCCTTTCAGTCTACCAAAGACAAAACAAGATCCCTGTCATTAAAAGTTGTTGGGGTAGAAGATGCATTTTTTTCCCACTTATCTAATCATAAGTAAACCAAATGAAGCATTCACTGTCTCATGATGCTTCTGCTTCAAAACAGATATATTTTGAAAGATGTTCACTTTGTCTTTTGTATGCTTTGGTAATGTATTCTGGGGTGTGACTCCGTCACCTCAAAGCAGAGTAGATGGTCATGATGGCCCTTTCTAGCTGAAATCTCTGTACAGACAAGTCTATTTGCAGTGCCAGGTGTTGTGCCTATTTAATATGAAAATACTGTGATACCTAAAGTCGTCTATATTCCATCTGAAAGATTTTAATATTTCACATATAATCTGGATAATATAACAGGTAGAAACAAATTTGACAGCTCATCTTTCAACTTCATTTTTTGGGTGTCTAATGATGAAACAGGCAAGTTAAATTAGTCATAGCTATATATTACCTGTTCATGGAAACATAAAATCAGCAGCCTAACAAAAGTTACACATTTTATCTTATTTTTTGAGCTTTATAGTAACTACTTCATAGAATTTTGCAGCAGAGCATAAGCTAGTGTTAAATCTAAAACTGTTACCTGGTTCTAGCAAGCAAATTTCACAAGTTCTAGAAATTCCATTTTGTCAGATAAATGTTTTTGGGTTAATCAGAATTGATGGAGCTTGACAGGAATTCCCACATAATTGTTAACATTTCTGAACTTGTGCAGATCACAAAAATAATTTTTGCATACTTTGCTAGTTCTTTTCCTCTTTCTTATGGAAACAAATAAAAGTGGGAAGAAAAGAGGAGAAAGAAATGAAGAAAGCTTCTCCTGAATATCCAGTGAAATATTGAGGAAATTACTAGAAAATACTGAAGAAACAATTTTTTATTTCATACAGAGCAATTTTGTTTTTCTGTGCTCCTATTTGTTAATGGTACAGAGTCTGCTCTGAAATATTCACTCAGATAAGCCATATAAATACAAGTTTCCTAGGTAGCTCTGCTTCTTCCATCGTGCAGGACAGAGAAGGCCATGATGTGCTGTGGCTACTGGCATTTTAGAAAGTATGGGAGGCATTTCCAGGACTTGGGTTTTTTTGCTTTTCTTGTCCAATGTCCGTGCTTCCATCTACAGTCCTGAAGCATGTGGCAAGCATGCAGGCTGAGCAGAATCTTGCACAATCTCCATCTCTCTTATCTAAAATCCCAGTCATCCCATCGTATTTCTGGCTTCCTTCAACCTTGATTTGCACCTGATGTTTAGTCACAATCTGCACCATCCAAAAGGAAGGTGATGCACATTGCTAGTTCCTATATATATAGTTATGTGTGCACCCATTCATATACATATATGTGCATTTATATATATATACCATTTATCTGCAGTGATATCAAGTATAGCAGCATTTATTTTTTCCTACTGTTGCCCACAAAGAAGACTACAGGGAAAAACAGCCCTGAAATTACCAGAACATAAGTTAAACAACACTATGTTCTGTTATAAAAATACGAATTGTATACAGCAATTTATAATATGCAGATATGTTTTAAATAGGCAAATCCTAACATTGCCCACTTGAATTCTAGGAGCTAAGTATAATTCACCACTACTTTAATTTTCTATTATATTCATGCTAAGTGATTTTCATGCACATCAGATTCAGTATGCAACCTGAAGTAGCAATGGATAGAAAAAACTAAAATCCTTCTAGCTGGTCCTGGGAGATAAAGAAACCGCATTGTTTTTAATATTAGAAGTAGATTCATGGTAAAACTAGATGACATGCTAATCCCTAAACGTTATCCACACTTCATAGAAAGAGCTCTTTTCTCTGCAGTCTTTGCATACATTCGCTTAAAATGTTGTCTCCTCAACTTATCAGTTTCTGTCTAAGGAAACTTTGATCAAGTACAGGAAATATCCTGAATTGACTATTGACAGAGAATACACAAATAATTATATCAGACAGATATGACTACATCCCGGAGCAATCATGGAATCATATAATCACAGATAGGTTTGTGTTGGAAAGGACCTTAAAGCTCATTCAGTTCCAACCCCTGCCATGGGCCGGCAAACCTTCCACTAGACCAGGTTGCACCAAGCCCCATCCAACCTGGCCTCAAACTCTTCCAGGGATGGGGCATCTACAGTCTATCACTATCACTGTTACTAAAAGTACTAATATTATCTCTGGGGAGACTGTAGAAAAAAGACACACCACAAAGTGCCTTAACAATCAACAAAGCAGCATTCAATCATACACTGGTAGTTTCCAAAGGCATTTTTACTTTTGTCCTTCTTAGGAAGCCAGCCTAGCAGACCATGGACAGATTCATTTTCAGTTTGGCCTGTGTGAACCACAGAGCTCGCAGAGATCACCAGAGGAATAGCATGAGGAATGGATGTTAATGTGATGATAAAGGTATTGAAGTTTTCTGTTGACCGCAATGTGATCACACGTATAGAAAGGTATATTGCCACACTGTTGTGATCAAAAGAGTCTTGAACTTCTCAGTTATGATAAAATCAAAGCTGCTGCATGCACAGCAATGACATCTTTTTTATGTATGACTGTAACTGGAAAAACATTTTTTCAGTCTATACTATCATTTTCTGAACTTTTATTACCAGAGTTCTGTACCTATCGTTTTCATATGCTTCCTTAACTAGCAAATGATGTGGTAAAATTGTGGGTAGTGGCAGCATGAAGAACAGAACCATTTTAATTTGTCCCATCTGGCATATTAGCATTAATAAAAGATGTTTAAAAAGAAATGCCTTGAAAGGCTTTCACCTACTGATTTAACAAGATAATAAGGAAAGCTTGCAATCTGCCACTAAATATAACTGATAAGAATAAGAGTAAGTTTAAAACGATGATAACAGAGATTAACCTCCAAAACACTGATATAAAAAGAAAAAAAATAAAAAGCCCTGCTGATTGCAACATATGACCATTAAAACTGGCAACCAAACCATCTATTATTTTTGGCTAATAGGGTGCATCCAAGTACCGACTATCACCAATTTAACAAACATTGAGAACTATCGAGGGGCTTTACACCAATCAGGTCAACACAGAGATGGAGCATTCCTAACCCTAAAATTGCCCACCGAGAGAACCCCATGCTGGGGAATTAACTGCTCTTTGATTGTTCCATTAAAATTTAACCAATGAATCTTCCTATTTTCAGGCTGCTCTAAGGGGGAAAGCAACATTTTTAATTTGTCTAAAATAATTATATCATTACTTATTTTGATTATTTGTACTCCAGTATTTAAGCTCCCTGAGTGGTTTGTCAGGGGCAGAGGAGGTTGGCTGTGGAGACCAGTACTGATAATTACCCTCACTGCCCTGCTTAGTCTCACATTTCAGTTGTTGTGCCCAAATTAATATTCACTGAAATCAATGGGAAAGTCAGGATTTTCACAAGGGTAGTAGCAAATATTATAGTGCCTCAATTTTCCCAGCAACCTATTCCAATGCTGAAAATGGGCTCACTCTTCTCTCTCTCCATTGCCTGCCTTGGATCCACCTTTTCATCCCTGACTTAATCTGTTTCTCAGAGCAAAGCAGTATTTTTTTTATTTTCATTGTTCACAAAGAGATTTGTATTTAAGACTGTGGGAAGGTGCACTCTCAATTTTTATTCCTAGGAAAACAACAGTTGGTATACGTTATGTCTGATACTGTAAGAGTGAAATTCACCTTCTGTGTTCCCAGCTGGGATCAAAGAAGCTGGTTGCATCCAAGTATGACTTTTGGGGTCATAGGGGTGCGGTGTAAAGTACTATTAAGCATTACTGGCCAAGCTTATATACCATGCTTGTGCTTAAAAGCATTCATAACACAGGCAAACAACTATTTTAATTCACGTGAAAGTGAGAAGCAAGTGTCTGAGCCAGACCCAAATGAGTGTGGAAGCACAGCTCAGCCGGCAAAGCAACAGCCTGCCCTCCACGTGGCCCTTGTTGCTCCAGACCTTGTCCTCCTTTCAGCAGATGCTGCCTGTCTCGCCAAGCAGCTTGGTATGTTTTTGACATGCAGAAATGGGCATACAGCTATGAACAATCTGCATGTCTTGCCAAACCTCACAATGCCCTATCAGGATACTACTGATCAAGAAGTAGGAGAAAAATAATGTGAAAAATACCTGAAGATGATGTAAATGTCAAAATATTTTAATATAATAATAATTTTCATTAGATGTATAAATACAACAGCAAGGAAAAAAATTACAACTGCTGTAACATAGCTGTGACAAAGAGACAGAAGTAATAGCATGTATCACTGTTTACAGAAATAATGGGTCTTATTTAGCGTATCTATTTTCAATTGGTTAGACAGTGCATGTATTCCAATGTGCTCATGTCTCCAATTCAGGGATCAGATTACAGAATATGACGGACGATGAATAAGAGAGATGGGACAATAACAAGACAAAAGTTTATTAAAAGGTTAAATCAGACTCAGTCTAGACAGATTATGTCACTGAGTGCATAAGAAAGAGGCACAAAAATTGCAGAAAATACCAGAAAGTTTAAGAGACGTTTTTAAAGCTTACTCAATGTAGGAAAAGACTATGCGGGATATAAAATGGCTGACAGTTTTGATTATTTAAGGACAGCTTGAAACACAAGAGCTTTTTTTTTCTCCTTTGTTTTATCTCTGGTGGTAAGTATGAAGCCTTGAGGTAGATTGATAGAAAATAGGACAAGAGTTTCCTGTAAAAGGAGAATCCCAAAAATCAAGCAACATTCTTAATTGCTGTGGTGGCTCAGGTTCTTTTAAAGACAATTTACAGGTGGTGAAACAATGTCATAACAGCATTTCTTTTGGGAAGTGTTTCAGGACACAATTCCTTTCATCAGTTTCTCTGGCACTTCTCTATTTTCTTTTTTTGGGGGGGAGTGAGGGAAGAGCTTCCTTTACTTCTGTATTCAACTGTTTAGGTGTGGACCTTGGATGCCTTTTCTCTTGCGATGCCAAATGTCTTAGTTCATTGCTACCGGTGGTAGCATCATCACATGTTTTGCTTTACAGCAGATGTTACTTTCTTCCTGTATTTTTAGCACTCAGATGTCTAAACTTGTCTAAGCCTGGTTAAACTATGTGATGGTAAAACTTAAGCAGCCACCAGCATTTTGATCATACTAACGTTCCCACCACAGCTACCACCAGAGTAGATTTACTGAAGTTAATTTTTTTGACAAGTCCAATGAATTAGAGAAGTGAGTTGTCATATAGTGTCATATTTCTCCTCTGCGTATTTGTACCTTGCATAACAAAACAGGAACGTGGTCCAGTTCTAGGGCTCCATCACCCACCCCCTCCTCCTCCTCAGCATCGCCAGCACTACCCAACACCGTCATTCAAAAAGGTAAACACATTTTATTTCATAACATATTCCAATATGTTCAAAATGTATTTTGACATGTTCTTCTTCCCTAGCTATGCCTATTTTCTAAACACCCTGGCACATTGTCAACACTGCTGATTCACTGTGGTCTTTCTTTGATTGCTGTGATATCAATTAAAATTGGAAAGATGTCACAAAGAACTGTTGGGGAGAGGAGGGAACTGCATTTATGTCCTACAACACAAATGTATGTGCACATCTGATTATTCACAGGATTACAAATTCGTAACATAAATTTAACCGAGCCTTACATACTGACAGTTGTGTAACTGACAACTGAACCCTTAAAAATGCTGCAAAGATTTCACTCAGTTACATAAATGAGCATAGGTGAATAATGAAATACTGACATACTGATCTGCCAATTATTTTTTTTTTCCTTTATAAGAGCCTTTTTTGTTAAAGAAAAGGGAATTGAATGACTAGAACACACGTTACAATTGTCACCAAGAAAATAACATAAATGATCATTTAAAGCACATGTTAGACTTCTCCTCATGCTCCCTAAACAGAGATGGACTTTAAATGGAAATTAGGGTAGATAAAGAACTTAGGACTCTTCACTGTAACAGAATATTGAGGTATTTTTGAGACATCATCTAACGTTTTTGTTGGTCCAAGCTTCTCTAGATCCAATGAAGCTGAAGCAGTCACATGGATTACAAGCATCTTAAACTGTAGCCCGCGGTGCTTCTGTCTCTCGTAGGAACATTTTTCCACATTATTCTACTAATAGCAGTGCAGCTAAAGTTTTCCATCATATTTCAGGATCACCAGTAGAGTGGGTGTTAGCTCAAAGGGTTTAAGTGGGATACGTGTTGCATTATCTAAGAATCTACATGTAGGTAAAAATGTGAATTTAAAGGCCAAAGTTTGTAAACCTACTATCAATACACATAGCCTCTTTTTTTTTTTTTTCCTCAGAAGCTTTATTTATTGAAAATCCCATTCATGTTCAGTAAATCATATGTGATTCTACTGAAGTCCAGGTAGAACCAGCTACACTGAGAACATGGTGTTGGATCTGAAGTTGCTGACTTGGGAATAGACAAACCTGCAATGAAAGAAATCAGCATTTACATGGAAGACTCAGACTGAACAAAAACTGTCCTTGGGGGACAGAAGAGTGTTTATGCAAACCTTGGAGGCTACTGGTTTTTCTCCTGTGCTTAGCAATATTGATACTACACACAGCATTAGATCAGTGCGTGTTCACAGCTTGCAAGAAAAAAAATCTAAGAACATATGTGTAAAGGAAGCTTTTGTAATATGGTTATCTTCAGAGCACACTGGGGTCTGAGCATGCCTAAATAGCTTGAGGAACTGGACCTGATACTTTGCACATAATACTTTATAGTGGTCCAAGGTCACAGCACTTAACATTAATAGCTGTGGCTTATGAGCTGAGATCAGGTCCACAGACAGTTGTTTGGCTATTAATGTTCAACAACATACCCTAAGCCTTATGGGAAGGTAAAAGTTATAAAAATAATTTACGTGTACCGCTATCATTGTAGGCTTCTCTGAATATCACATAAAAATAGCTAAACCTTCATATTCTAAGGCAATGTAGTAAAACTTAAAAAGTTGTAAATGGCATGAAAATGATTGTTTGAAGGTGGGAGAATTTAGATCCAATGTAATCTTCAGCTTACTTTGTGAAATAAACTTGAAAATGGAAGATAGAAAAGATGTTCCCTTTGGTCTCCACAGAATCTTATTTCACCCTGATTCTGCAGCATTTTACTTTAGTTTAAAATGTTACAAAATAGTCTTGATCAACTGTTTCCCCCCCCCCCCCTTCCCATAAGGTTCTACTTTAAGACCTCCATATGCTCAATTTTAATAATTTGCTTCAAAAACCCAGGAATGATTCCAAATATGAGTTATGGAAATATTATGCTTTTTATCTAAAAAAAAAAAAAAAAAAAAAAAAAAAGCCAACAAAAAGCAAAACAAACAAGAGAGAGAAATCTAAAGCCCAGGTACCAAAAAATCTTTGAAATACACAGCATGGAAAAAAAATATTTTTAATTACATTTGCAGATTCTGTCCTTTCTTCTCTGGAAACAGAAACAGCTCTAATAGCATTGCTGTGAAAGTTATAGGAAAGTTTCCTCTTGTTGTAATGCGGTTTTGTGAGCAAACTCATGAGCCTAACATTACTAAACATGACTTGCAATGCAGTTGTCTTTCTAGTTCCTGCTAGGAGGTCTCTGCAGAGATAAACTGTCCAGTTTGGATATTTTGTCCCAGGAAAAGAAGCAACTGCTTTTGCAAAAGTCACAGCTATGTTGGAGAACCAGAAAGACATTTATGAAGAAGAATGAAAGTTCTTGTTTTGATTTTGCATAGGACTGAGTGCTACATCATTTGAAAAGGCTGTGGAGGAATACTCACTGAGATCACCTGTCCAAAGAGGGTCCCTTAACTTTTAGTACATTGCTTAGTGAAATGTTCCACCTACTAATTTGTCAGGGTATATTGCCATGCAGCTAGACATGTAGGCATGTAGACATCTAGAACAAAATCCTCTTCTCTGTGTAGGTGAAGGAAGACTATCTGACAAGCAAGGCATAATCCTGGAAAGACCATCAAGGTTGCTGAGGTCTCACGAAAGCTCTTGATGCTGTCCTCATAACAGGTTTGTAGGACTAGGAGTGGGTATTTGTTAACAGTCCTCCTGCAGCTGCAGAAACATTGCTCCAGATGACGTACAAAACCTTTATTTTAGTCATCTTCACTCACTATTAGCAAATATGAGTGAGTGACTTACTTTGCAGTACCAGACTTGTCCTGCTGCATGGAAGGAGTCAGAGATTAGGGGACCACTACTGCACAGTGTGCTGCGTTACAGTGCACAGCCACTGCCATCCCAGCCAAAATGTGTCACTCACCTTTACCAGTGGAGAGACTTCCCCTATTTGCATTGCTTGATGCATGCAGGAAAGCAGCTAAGCCAAAATTACGTGCAGATTTTCAAACAAATGGACCTACTGACAGTATCTGATATCATGAGCAAGAATGTCTGTAAATTGAAAAGTGCTCTAGAAATCTGTTTGGGGTCTTGACAAGCTGGAATAGCCATCTCCTGAAAACGCCAATGGGAAGAAAGTCAAGCTGCTGCTGGTCGTTATAGCAATGATGACAGAAACAACTGGAAGCTGGAAGGCACCATCCAGAGCTTGTTGAAATCAGTAAAAACATTTCTAAAGATTTTAATAGGCTTTGGCTCAGTCCTGGAGAGAGCAAATGGGGAAAAGGGAGTTGTTTCCGAGTGGAGTCAGAATAAGGGAGTGTAGCTGGAGTGAACACATATGTTCCTACCATATGGGTGGAGAGCTCTGGGATTTCTGCCATATTGGTCTTGAAGTCAAATACAATTTGTTTTTCTAGTTTGGATAAACTAGATCCTCAAGTGAAGAATATTTAACTTCAGATGAATGCTGAGCCTGTTGTCTTCAGAGACTAATTTGTAAGCCCACAAGCCCATCTAGACCGTGAGAAAGAGAGCATCCCAATTTGACGTGTCTCGATCCATAGTAATAATTGAATACCTAAAGAAATCCCTACACTAAATTCTGTATTCTCTTTGCCTGTAATTATTAATTTTAAAGAGACCTGATCTGCTTAATTTTACTTTTCATAGATGCTGAGGTCACTTTTCGGTCCTTCTATAGGCATCTATTATATAAAACACACTTTCAATGAAAGGGAGGGCTTAAAAGAAAGCATAGTGGGGTATATTTCATCTATACAGAAAAATTTGCAGCTGTACTTCAGTGAAGCACTACATTAATTAATATTAGGACTGATGTCCAGGTAACTTACTTACACGTTTCTCAGCAAATCGTCAAGTTGGTGGCCTTATAATAATTACATTCAATTATTTCAAGGCTAAGCCCTGAAACCCCAACAGGCTTTTTGGCATTAATAAAGACTAAGTATTACACTTTGGCCAGTGGCTCATTCACAGTTAATTTCTGGCCCATATATTTAGCGGTGAGTGAATCATTAATAGCCAGAAGACGAAATCTGGAAATCCAGAATTTCTATGTTGAAATATATCAGAGCTCACAGAACTATAAATCATTATTCTGAAAGTTTTTGGGTACCCATTTCTGTAATCACTAGCATAAGCTTTTTTTTTGTGATTTCAAAAACTTCCCACTTCTTTCAGATGTGGGGTACTATAAGGCTCACACATGTTAACACTAATTTTGTATTTTTTATTATCCATATGTGCACAAATATACATCCAATAAAAAAGAATCAGCATAGAAGTTATTAACACTTTTCAAAGCTAAAAACTTGTACATTGTGAAAAGTCTCAAATTATCCTTTAGCTGTCTAAGAGAGTTTGTCTGTGTACGGGTGAACATAGGCTACTACTACTGCTTTAGGTTAAAAGAAGAAGATGTACAGATTTGCTTAGATTAATTTAGACATAATTCAGATGGACCAGGGTGTTGCTTGAGAAAGTGATTAGCACAAAGACTACTAGCTGCAAATGCATTTGATTGACATGTGTTTCAGACTGCAATTAATTAACAATATGTTTCTCTTATGTCACCAAGAATTTTTTTACACATGACAGTGAACACAGAACTTTAATTCAAGCATCACCTCTGAGGTGGGATGACCCGAATAGTTTCTACCTGGAGGACTACCACATTTCTCTTCTGATCCCTGCCAGCTGGTCATGGAGCAGCAGCCACTTACTCCTCACCTGAGGAAGGGAGAAGGATAACACCTCTGATATCAAAAGAAGGGAGAGAAAAAAACAAATGCATGGGCCATGCTGATAACTCTGGTGACAGTGATAAGGAGGGTTAATAACATGACACAGAAGAAAAAATTAATTTCGGGGAACCCTGTCAATGACTTTTTTTTTCTCTAATGATGATGATCCAATACATTTTCTCTTTGTGGGACTACACATTTTTAGGCTAAAGATAGGGTCACCCAGGAAGAAGAAAAGCCTAAATCAGCACAAGACCTTGTCAGAGAAGATATTGTGCTGCTTTCTGGAGGGAGCACTGGTTTGTAAATCATCTCATGAAGCAGCTGATGGCTGTGTAGAGAAAGCTATGAGAAAGCTGTAAGTTAGGAAGGTGTCATTTGGAGTTGCTTTATAGTGCCAAAACCCCCATCAAAACTGCATGAATATTCCTCATCCAGTGCAAGCAGTTCCACAGCTGCCATGACAATGCCAGTGGACCACAACAGCCACAGGAGGGCCTGCCAGCTAGCTGCTCCAGGATGAAGCCATCATAAAATTGCAGACCAGTTTGAGTTTGAAGGATCTTAAGGATCATCCTGTTCCAACTCCCTGCCTGTGGCAGAGTCACTTCCCATTAGACAAGGCTGCCCCAAGGCTCTGTCCAGCCTGGCCTTGAGCATGACCAGGGATGGGGCATCCACAACATTATACTTTTAAAAAAATACTGAGGCATCAGCTGAAAGAATTTCATCACCTGCAAAGTAACCAAAATTTAGTGTTACTCTATATTTTTGTTTTGCTTTCTCCAAGATGCATGAATATGGATAATGTATTTGCTTTCACAGAAATTTTCAAGACCTTCCTTAGGAAGTTTTGTTTGGTGACTGAGGAGTGCTCTTTCTGGGACAAGCTGGTGTGACTAGTGGGCTTGCTAGTGGGGCAGCCAGACCCTGTTCCTGCACTTTGGTTGTTTGATGCTTCCCATTATGAATAATACTTGGAGCTTCCCTGAGAAGCTTGAGAAGTTTTAACACCTCTTTTGGAAACAAGCATTTGGATTTTGGCAAGGAGAAAGCCTCTGGGCTGGAGAAGAGGCTTTGTCCCAGATATAAATATCTGAGATAAAAATATCTGCTGTGGTTTGTCTTCCTCAAGAAAATTTGGGCACCCTGTCAAAAGAATAACTGCACATGAATATGTTCATCGAAGTCCAGATCTCTACTGCCGCCAGAGCAGTAGCAGTAGCACTACACGCTGTAATGGAAAAGCACAGATATGGCCTGGATGCACTAGCTGAGGTGGGAAAAAAAAGCAAACAGGCCAGGAGCTGCTCAGGCCATGCTCTGGAAAGATAAATATCTTTTAGCTGGTGATGTGCTGGAACTAGGTTGGAGAGTAGGCAGATCTTGATAGACAGACACATCCCAGAAACTGATCTGGATTCAGTGCTTGCCGCTCTGTGCTGCTGTTACACCTCTTGCTTTAGGAAGAAAAAAGGAAGGAAACATCCACAGGCAAGTTCCCTATGGTAATAAACTGGAAGACAGGGAAATGTCATGTCACCATCAGTGCATGCATGGGCATTATAATACAGGGTTTGGTTGAGCTATGATGCTGTACTTTTCCACCAGACAGCTTCTGTGTTAAGTGTGCATAAAACTGAACTAATTTTGCAGGAGGTTCCACTAACCTGATGCTGTTGAGAGTCCACAGATCCAGAGAGACTTCCTGCTGTCTTCCTGCAAAGGGCTTGGAAGTCCTTAACTGCCGTTTTGTTGGCCATCACAGCCAAGCAGGAGATACCATCGTGCAACACCTTAGCCAAGGCACAGCTCTTCTAATGGCACAGTTCTCCTAACAACACAGCCCTCCTAGCGTTACACTGCAATATTAGCGTTGGATCAGAGCCCAGATCCTGATGTGGGATTTAACTCACTCTTCTGGCCTACAGGCAAACAAGTAATCCTGGCAATACACTGCAAATGGGGTAAGCAGATATAAATCCTGGAATTATTAACATGCATAGTATTCAAAACTGTCCTAAAAATACAAAGTCGATACCGCTCTCGCATTAGCAACTAGAAAATATTCATGAAAGATTCAGCCAGCCCTTGAAAGATGATATTTTATCCATATATGTAGTCTGGTTTTTTACGCTTCTGCTGCTTCAGTTTTGTAAACAGCTGGTAACCAACTGCAATTCAGATTTGAACCTGATAACTTAACTTCTTTAGCTCATTAGATAAGAATAGCAAAATTGTTGGGCTGTATATTCATGAAGCAAAGAAAATATTGAAATTCACATATTCCTCCTTTTAACATAACCTCCTGGATGTGCCTTACATAACCATGCAATGAAGAATACAACTGCATTGTCAAAAGGAGCCCAGTGCTAAAATTTGCTACAGAGACATTAGGGTAAGTGCTCCCAATTGTGAGCAGGTGGTACAAACACGAACCCTACTGAGATATAATGAGATGTGTATACATGGAAAGTTTAGGAACCTCCTGTGCATCTTTTTGAAAATGACATAAAACAACTTGCAATTAAACTCTATTTGATGCCAGATGAGAAACAAATGTTTGGGGGAAAGTAGTTTTTAATACAATAATAATTCACTTTACATGTGCATGCCAGCAGCCTTGCATGCTACTTCTCCAGCCAGCAAGAAGCCTTACAAGCATTCAGCAGGGGATGAGATCTTCCATTTCGCTTATCTTTACAGGCACATTTCCTCTGAATTGTTGTATTTGCACAATGGCAATAACTCAGTGTACAGGTCTGCTTTTACACTGCTACAAGACCCCAAGCAGAAGAGCACTTCAGCACACTTTAACAACTTTAAGGACACTACTATTACTCATTTAATTAACAAGAGCAGACCTGTTAAAGCCATAAGCTGAATGTACTGACTGAAGTCTCCAGGTGCTGGACATCCCATTTTCTCTCTGTTTGGTTGTGTTTTTTTAAAAGTGAGGAGCAATGGGAAAGTATTTTCTATGGAAAGTATTTTCTATGGAATTTATTTTCTCCTCTTCCAAAAGCATTCAAACCCAACACATATCTACAAGTGACATCTCTGCTATCCAGAGGCATCTCCATTTTTCACAGCATGCAACTCTTCCCGTCTGTGAGCGAAATTCCCTTCTCCAGTGAAAGGCACAATTTCAAAAGTTGGGAAAACATAAAAATTCCAATTACATATTGAATCTGCTTTTGCAAGTTTCTCTGGAACTAAAACAAAATAACAGACATAAAATACCTATTCAGATACAGTCTCCTGCACTAAGGAATTGCATGAACATAAATGGTACAGCTCATGGTAGAGTATTGCATTCGCAGCTGGCTTCTGCTAAAACTCTTAGAAATACTAGTTTCTGTACTCTACTTTGTAACTAATTAGGAAAAGTGAAACAAAAGACTAGGCAGCCTGGAGGTATGCTGACAAAGGATTAAGGATTAATATGTTCCTGAATAGTATGTTTCAGTAATCCACATTTTTCCCTTAATTCCCTGTATATCACTGTTACACTTTCATGCTTATAGACACTCCTAAATATCTGGAACTTTTCTTAGTAGTGTGAAACACTGAAGGAAAAGATGAGAAGCTGGAAGAAGCTTCTGCAATGCATCATTTGACAGGAAGTCAAGTTATCAGAGTGAAGCAGTATAGGTATCAATCTTACACCCATATATGGTGTACGTCCTAGTTACCATACAGATATGAAAGGGCCATTAGGGCCTCTTATCAGCTGTATATTGGTGTAATTAAAGGGTCTGATAGCATAAACCTGAACTGTGAAAGTCTCCAGACAATGCACTCTATCAGTCATCTGACCCTTGAGTTTAAACAGCTACAAGACGACTTTCTCTTCTGCTTTCCAAAGGACACACTGAGCTCACTGAGCTGCTGAGTTCAGTGGCCTTTTAAAGGAAAAGCCTTGGTTTTGTCCATTAAAAACAAACTGTTCTAATCTAGCCTCCTACTTCAACAAGTGCAACGAAAATAAGCACCTTCTCCTCCCCAACAAATTGCTGTATTCTGCTGAATAGCTAATGTAGGGTACTGTAGAATTTATGCTTTCTTTCTTTACATGCTTTATTAGCTGTACTGTGTTTTTCGTTTTTTGTCATGCTGCTTTGTGGTCAAATGACAAGTAAGAATTTTGTAACAAAATATCTATTATTAGGGTCCTTTTAGCTCTTTGCCTGTGTACCCAAAAAAACCTAATTCTTTTTATCACCTGCTAAGTTCAGATTTGATCTAGTAGCCTAAGTAAAATCTGGAACTAGGGATTTAATTGCCTTTTTGTCTTGTTTTGCAGGGGGTGCCAAAGAAAGCCTATTATTTGCTATCCCAAAGGCTTCCTGAATTTACAGCACAGATGATGGGGGACAGCAAAGCCACTAATCACCAAGAAGATTTAATCAACATTTTACTTCTGGGAATTGGGATACACCTTTAAGTCTTAGCAAAGACAAGTCCATGACATGATTTAAAAATAAAATCCAAATTTAAAAAAAAAAAAAAGAAAAAAAAGAGAGAGAGAAACTGAAAATGGGGCCACTTAACAATTGTTCCTAAAAGGATTTTTGATTTTCAACTATAACACTTTTTGCATCAAAAATGTAAATCATTTCCACGGAAAATGCCTCTCTATTAGTGTTTTGGTTTCATACACTGCATTTTTAAAGGACTGTCTGAACCAGAATAAAAAAAGCAAAAACATTTCCATTTTAGTAGCTATTTATCATTGTCAAGAGTAACCTCAGCCTACCCTAACCCCAGTCCATCACACCTCTGCAGCACCTTCTTGTCTAAATCTCTGAGCAGTTCACGAAATTCCTAAGGAACCTTCTAAGTCCTGCAAAATTCCTCTTTTTTCTTTTTTTAAGTTCTGTTTCTGTTCTCTAGCAGATTGATATTTCATAGTCTTTTGCCCTTTCTGCATCTGTTGCATTGTACAGAAAGTATTTTTGTTTATATTGCATAAAAATATTCAAAACACCCTCTCCCTAAAAAATCCTACTGAATTCTCTAGTCCTTGCTACAAGGAGGGAATACAAATTTTAAACTTGCAGAAATCCTCTTTTCCTCGAGACAGCTAGAGTCCAAATACCATTCACCAAATGTCCTCAGACTATCTATCCACCCTTCTGCATATCTATCTATTTCATACTTACATTCAACACAGTTCTGACAGGAAATGTAAAGAAAAAAAGAATAACTGGCAGAAGCTGTTACAGCCAGATGTAATGTATGCTTTATCCATATATAGTAATGCAGTAAAAACATAATTTAACTTTACATTAAACTAAACATCATGTTTAAATTTTTCTCTAATAGAAACCTTATTTTAAGTCGGTTACTATGGATCAAGTAGCATAAAATTTTAAAATAAGAATTTTAATTTAGCTGGAAAGCGATGAAGGAGACTTTGGTAAACATTGTTATCTGTGAATAGGCAACTTGAATGTTTACGAATGAATCATAAATTACATTAATAAAACAAACATCTGTGCATGCTCTTACAAGATTGGGAATCATCATGTTACCCCCAGCTAAAATATAATATCCGTCCCACAGTGCAACTTTACCGTCACTTTCTAAACAGAGCCTAAAAAAGCTTGCGATTGATGTGGTAGAAGTGATAATGAAAATTTACCCAAAATAAGTATGACTGGATCTTGATCTTGCAGCTAAAATGGAGGAATGGTGTTCTGAACAATGAATATGCAGTTAACTAGGCCAATTCTAGTTATTTTGATGGGCTTTGGATAAGCTTGCCCAAAAGTGTGCTTTGCATGTACAAAAGCAAAAATGAATGGCAGCAAATGTCCTTCTAACATGGGTCTTTCCACCTTCGAATATATGCTGTATGACAATCAAACTTACTCCAGAAAAAGATATATGAAGGAAAGAGAATGTGAACATTGAATCTGAGTATCAAAGGTGTTTGTAAAAATGCTTAATAGCAAGTTTCTTTAGTCAGACCATGCCATAATACTTATCTACTAATTACAACTAACCAACATAATTCAAGGAGCTCTGAATATGCATAAAGGAGAATTTGCAATTCATCTGTTGCATTAAGGAGATAATTAGTGAAGGACATAGTATTAAACCTGTAGCAGACAGATTGCTGGTGCTTCTGAGATACTTCTTGTACTGTGAATTCTTTAATAAACCCCAAAGTTTACACATGAAACTTTGGTGCTTACTGGACACTTTGAATACAATGTACAAATGGAAATTCTTGTGGAATTATCAGAATTTTTACTGATAAAAGCAGAAAAGAGACATTGTTAGAGTACTCAAACACTATGCAGACAGAAAGAAGAAATGAAGCCCCTTACTCAGCAAGTGTTAATCACTGAAAAGGGAAATAGGCATTTTCTGTCCTGACATCTGCTGTTAAGATTTGCTGTTTACGTGCTTGCGCATTGGTTGGTTGATTGGTTGGTCGGTTTGTTTAGCAGTTACGGAAACTTAGCAGACTTCGTATGTCAGATGCTAAGTACTGACTGAGGAGTTAATTGAAATATTTCTGGTGACTCAAAAATCTGCCTCTACACCCCAAGCAGCACTGGTATACAAAGGAATTCTATGAAAGCCCATAAGAACAAGATATATGTCATTTTTTTTAAAAAAAAAAAAAAAAAGTAAATAAATTAAAAAAGAGAAAGTATTTTTTTTTTTCACAGGGTGAGTATTTCTTTAAAACAATATATTGCTTCATAATGTTAGAGTTAGGGTTGTTTTTGTCATCCTCAGTGAAGGACTCAAGGAATAACTGAGGACTTATTTTTCAACTTGCATTTTTTCTAGAACAGAAGTAGGAGCAAAAGCCATTGAGTTTGTCTAAGGTCACCTTAAGCCAGTACATTTCTGTTGATCTGAAGCTGTTTGAGTCAATCATTGCACTGCCACTAGCCATCACTAAAATGTAGCCAACATCAACTGTGTCTTTTAGGAAAAAAAAATTAAGTACAACCTGAACGCTGTAGGAAATACTCTAAATAATTTGGGTCTGGTCCAGAATAATTTAAAATCTGAAAATTAGTAGTCTTAGGGGGGAAAAAAAAAAAAAAAAAAAAAAATTAGAAGAAATAATCACATATAAAGAGTATGATTAGAACTGTTTAATATTCTACTGACTAATGAGTGCTTAATTTTTAAAATCTCCCTGCTTTTTGTCACAGTTTATAGACTTAGGCAAATAAGAGAGCAAAAAATGGGGGTATCAATCCATTATACCCATTTTGCCACCATGAGAAATCACCATGAGAAATCCAGGATTGAAGAAACGACATTAATTTGGGGCCTGCAGAGAGAGCAGCAGTGCAGACTGTGGCACACATTGACCACAGGCTTGGTCAGGATGGGTGGGGATGGAAAGAAAGTGGCACTGTGCTTCAGCATCTCAATTCAGGGGGACTAAACCAAACAGCATGAGTCAGAGAAGCCCTCAGGCTAGCCCAAATTTATTGTTTTTCCAGATTTTTTTTTCTGATATTTGTTCTTATTCTAGGAGTTCTATTTTTCCTTCTGTTTGGCTGTTCCTTCTTTTTTTCTGCTGCCGATGCACAAAATGACATTCCGACACATCTGGGAAGGTAATACATTATTTTTCTTTCAGTAAAAGAAGCCATCGCTGGGTTGAAATTATATGTTCCTTGGCTTGATCTTAATATTTCGAGGTAATTACAGATAAAAGTATCATAAGAACCTTTGCACAGCTTCCTACTTCATGCTATTCTCACCTTCTCCAGAACTGGCTATGAGGTGAAATACAATAATGAAAATACATTTAACTTCTTCATTTCTCTAGTGCACTAGTGTCATGGGTTCAGCAGCAGCAGTCATTTTTTCTCCTTCTTAGTAGCTGGTTCAATGCTGTGTTTTTGACTTGTGGCCTGAGAACAGTGCTGATAACACCAGTGTTTTTAGTTATGGCTCAGTGATGTTTGCTCTGGCCAAGGACTTTCTGAGCCTCATGCTCTGCCAGGGAGGAGGGGGAGCCGGGAGAAAGCAGAGACAGGACACCTGACCCAAACTGACCAAAG
>JANRGW010011745.1:0-11799 GCA_024733675.1 Psilopsiagon aymara
GAGGTAAGCAAGCATTGCTGGGTATTTCGGGAGCACACCGGGGGGAGGGGGGGGGGGGGAGTAAACGAACAGACATTTATTACACACAAACATGCATATTCAGTAGGCTCCCGAGAGAGCAGCGGGAATATTACAATTAGTTTCCTCCCCTTTTGGTGCTTGCGCACTGCCCTCTGTCATTCATAGGCAGGAGTCTTCAGGATGAAGTAAGAAGTCTTCCTCCTGTGGGCAGTGGTCTTCAAGATGAAGTAAGTAGTCTCCTCAGGCTGCACTTTTCACCTTTAGCATGTCCAAATGCCTCAGTCATCACAATTAATTAAAACCAGCTGTGCCTGCAAGTTTTCTGACAGTTGGCTAAAATTTAGAGCCCTGTGATTTTTGTTCTGAGGATAAGCAGCAGCAGTTGGGTGGATGAGGAGTACCCAAAACTAGCAGATTTATGTGAGGCACTATTTTCAAGCTGACCAACAAGTAGAAGGGCCTAAGTTAGGCTAAAAGCTAATTGATAAGTAGAAGGGCCATTATCACATCACAGGCTTACAACACAAGCATTGTAAAAGGGCTATTACCACTTCACAGACCTACAACACAAACATTGATCTCTAAGTTTGACTAGGAGTATTTTAACCCCATGTTTTCTAAACACTTGCTTTTTCTTATATCCAATAAAGTTATGGATGGCAACTTCTTTAACTATGTGGATATAATAACTCAGTCTCTCGTATAGTCACTTTCTGCCTCATATTAATGGTTTCTTGTTTCATGACTTTTTCCACCATATTTTGTAACAAACTATCACTTCTTTATTCTTTTTAACACAAATCATAGTCTAGTCTATCACATTTCTTGTATAGATCCCCCTTAACCATCTGTGAAATCCAGTCATCTTTCATGGAGTTGTCCTTGAGTTTTATGAGTTTCTTGCACTGTTGCCCATCACATCCAGCAGTTTCTTGTCATGTACAATAGTTTCTTACACCCTGTCCGGCTAACTTAATCTCAGTCCTGCTTCACAACACAGTTGTCTGCTTGCAGCCCTCAAATCCTGAAGAAAAAATAAGGATTACAAAAATGTTGTTAGAATTTGAAACACAATCCCATATTTTTCATATACTATGATGCCACATATAGTTGGATAAACAGCAATAATGAAAACTTATTGCCTAGTCAAATGTTACCCTACTACACCACGAGTGGCTGAAAACATCAGTGAAGCTGTAGAGTATCAATAAAATGAGATCTAATTAACATAATAGCTTATCTTATTGAGCTAAGGGTCTTTGGGACTAGGTGGAAAAATGGGACTAGCCAATTGTGGGACCAGCAAATTACAGGACCATAATGTCTAGGAGATCACATAGATTTTCTGATGAGAGAAAATGAGTTCTTAAGAGAAAATGAGTTCTTAGAAGCGTTGATTATCAGAAGACAGTGCTGCTAACAGGATTTGCACACCTAGGAGAAAGAAGCAGGAGAAAAGGTATGTGGAGTAACAACAGCAAAAAAATCCAAGACAAGTAAATAGGTGCTCCTAGCATAAATCTGGGCTGAAGCTGACAGGCTTTCGAAAAAAAGCTCATAAGAAACTCCCTTGTACTGCTAGCAAGGCAAAGTGATTATACTTATTAAATCCAACTGTATACAAGGGAAAAGGACCATTTAATGCTTTCTTGCATACTTTCCAACTTGCGACCAAGGAAAACAAAATCTAAGTCTATAATCACTGGGGCTATTTTTTTATTTTCATTATAGAAATTGTGTAAAGGATTCATATTCCTCTGATTCAGTGAAAGTAGTACATACTACTACTTAAATAGAGTGCTGAATTAAGTTATATTAGATGAGCTAATTTATTGGTCTGCATTATTGTTAGTCAAATTTTCCCCTTGTTTTTTATGTATGGTTATTGATTACTAAATGACTTTAATTTCAGTAAACAGCACTGAGAGTGAGTTAAATTGAGTTATCAATAATTAATTGCTGAATGTTATCAGATATTTACATTGATCTTTGGCAAGGGGGTTAAATTTGAAATACTTCTGTATGTAGTTTCTTCTAAGAATGCCATTATTATTATTAGATTCCCTAATGATCTTAAGGCTAATAATTTAGCTCATTATAACTGGCACCATCTTTTCTTCCTGTTGCTGTCTTGTAATTAGCACCATTGTCTAATGACAACTTTGAGCTTAATACAACCGTCTGCTGACTGCTGGATTGCAGTTTATCACTGGAAGACCATGATCATCTTGCCATTTCAAGTCCAAAGTAGTCATAAAAATACCAGCATTATAGTATATATTCCTAATAGGTAAGAAATAAGCAATTACAAGCTGGTACTATTCAAATAATTTGGGCAACTTAGATGGAGAAAGTAGGGAGGATTCATCTTATATCTTTGAGAGATTGTTTTGGGGGCTGTTTCTGAGATCAGCTCTCCTGACCTCCTTTGTCTTTGTCAGGGTCAGTGCTTCCTTGTGAGTGAGGCAGAGCAGGAAAAATCTCTGACTCAGCTTCCCTTGTTCTTTGTACAATGTCAAACTGAGTTCATTGACATTTAAAATACAGTGGACTGAGGTTGGCTGGGTAAAGTACAGACGTGTACTCTGTTCTCTCTCTGCTGTTGTGAGGAGTTTTCGGCAGGGGAGCAGGGAGGGCAGCTGAAGCACTGTATGAGTGCTTAGAGCGCTCAGACATGAAAGACATAAAGGGTCATCTGTCAGCATCCAGCAGACACGTATGAAGATTTATCTTCTCACAGGAAGTTGTATGGTATAACAACAGGATGTTCCCTCATGTTTATTATGTCCAGCAGGTTGTGGAGTACCAGATATTTGTTATAAGCAGCAAAACACAGCTGATCTCAGGGCTCCCCTTTAGTTAACGACATCAACAGACTTCTGCCTCTGCATCAAATTTCCTCAGGAGATCAAAAGGTCTGATGAATAGTAGATATTCCAAAAGGGCAGCATTTCATTTTGGAAACACTGAAATATTTAATTTCTGGAGCATTACAGGTTGAAATTCCCCAATTGCCTGTCCAAATTGGATACACCAGCAAAAAATTAGAGGTGAGGAAGATAATGAAGACTCTTTAACTGCCACTCTGAAGTCTAATGCTCCTATGGAAAAGCTATTTTGGTACTGCCTTCTTCTGGTGATCAGAAATTTGTCCACTTCCTAAGCTAAGCAACTTCTGCACCCTCAGAATCACAGAAGCCCCTGGAAGCAGGGTAAATGTGAATTGCTGTATCAGCCACAGCCCATCACACAGCTGGGCAGTGTGATGCTAAAGAATAGTATCTCATACAGTTTTGGGGTCAAGGACAGGAAGATCAGAATTTTCTTTACTGCTTTTTATGGTATACAGCAGATATGCCATCTCATGCTATAAACCAGAATCTTGAATTCTCAGATCATCCTAGTAGTATTTCTTTATACCAAAGGTAGCAGGTAGTTGTAATTAATAGCTTTCTGCTTCCATAAACCCACTGCAACTCTTTTATGTTACTCAGTTGGGTGGTTATTTATGATGCTTTTAATAAAGACACAGCAAAAAAAAAAAAAAAAACAAAACAACAAAACAGGAATAAAATAAGACTGGAAGGGAAATTTTAACTTGAATGAATTCAGCTCAGATATATCATGAAGATATCTAGCATTAAAAGTAAACAAACCAACATGCAACAAACAAACCAACACACAAAACCACCCCAAAAATACCAACCAAACATGAGCCCTTCAAAGGGAGAGGAAAAAAATTAAAAAATGAAGCACTTATAAGGATGAAAATTAAAGCTTAGCATTTCCAGCATATTTACAGGGTTTCAATTCACATAAAGCTTTGCAACACATGCTTTGTTCCAAATCCATTACATTCACTTGAGCACATTGTGCAGCTGACAGACCAGTGCCACAAGTTATAAAATCACTGATGTCTCTTTTCTTCACATCATTAAGAAATTCTTCTGCCAAATCTGGTGCATTACATTTTCTTTTTTGATTTCTTACTGTGTTGATTAAAGTTGGAATCCCACATCTAATATTTTCTTCTGTTTGTTTGTTTGTTTGTTTGCCTCTCCAAATCAAGAAATTTTTTTGTAACTGACAGCTGTTTCCCTTGTCACATCAGCATACATATCTTTATCCTAAACATCTTTAGAAATACAGAAACCCACAGTTCTTCCCTTTACTTCTTCTGAATTTCATTTATCGTACAATTTACCTCAGAAGTGTTTCCAGAGGAACTGTAGCACCCCTGCATTTTGCAGACAATGAAATTAGTAAGCATTAATAGCAATTGATATATAGGGTCTACAAAAAGAATAGTTTATTTGGACCATGCTTTCTAGTTCCTCATCAAACATAGTATAGGACTACCAAAATACACAGGAAAAAATAGCAGATATAAGAGAATTGTTTGTGTAGCAATAGCGTTCCTAATTGGCATCACAGCAAGGCATTGGGAAAACTTGCTAATAACAGAACAACTATGGAGAAAACAAGATGGGAGGAAAAGGTACCTAAATCTGTGCCTGGACTAGGTCCCAGTTCCCAGTAGTTCCAGAAAAGGGTAATCTTCCCAAACAATTCTCTCCTTTCCTTTCCTTCAATCCTTTTATTTGTCAAAATCACTTTAACAGTGGAATAGTAGATATGAATGACAGAAACAACTCTTTTTTTTTTTTTGAGAGGACTTCATTATTACTCCTCATATTATTGCTTAATCTACATATCCCTCTATAAAGTGTTTTGGAATAACAAAGTTTTCCATCTACTTCAGTATATTCTAAGTCCATAAAACTTAAGATTAATCTTGTGGGGTTTTTTTGTAGTAATTTCAGGTTATATGTCAGGTTATGAGTTAGGAAAAGACAAGAAGTAATCACACTTTATAACTCTATAATCCTTAACTATTCTGTAATAACACAGTTACTGCAGTTTATGTAATTATATTGTGTCTAACTAATTGCTAATGTTTCTTATAGAAGGCAGTTTAGTCCTGTTTGTGGAACTCCTTTTTAATTTCTTTTTTTTCATATTCCTACAAATCTATTTTAGATGTAGTTACGTGATGCAGCTATTTACACTACAATTACAGTTATTTATGTACAGGACTTTGCAGTTATTCTGATGTATTATTCATTACCTGGATAAGAATACGTGACTACCCCAATGTATACATTACACCAGTCTTAAAAACCAGCTATCAAGTAGCTCTAATGCCTTCAGTATCTAATACAGTGTTTATCTACCACATCTTAACTTCAGCTCTTGATCAAGTCAATAGATTTCATTATAGAGAATGGTTCTGCTCAGCAAAACAAAGGGTGGCAGATTTTGGCTATACATAAACTGTATGTCGCTTTTGTAAGACCAATGCAAATTAAATAGCATAGTGGAACCAGAGACTCTGGTGACTTGTCGATAGATGTTTAAAACTCTCCTGGTGATCTTAGACTGTAGACAGGCAATAATAGTACTGGCTTCTTTCTATGATTTTTAGTTATCTGTGGGTAAAACTTGCCCTAAGAATTATTTATTCAAGATGTGTTGTACAGACAGAAGTATAACGCCAGCTGTAGGCTGCTGAATGGAATGTCACTCCGGTGAAGTCTGGGGCATAGCTTTCATTCAAAGTGTTTGAAAAAGGGCTGGTAGCTTAAAAACGGTGTATAATGATGTCAACAACATATTTTGGATGAAATAAGCATTTGGGTTTTTTTAAAATTTTAATAGGCAATTTCTAAAGTCAAGGCACATCCTAAAAGTGGATGAGACTTGAGCTCCTCTTCTTTCTCATGTCTCAGATTTAACAACAAGCAGTATACTGACCCAGCATTATAAGGCTGGATCAGCAATTCTGTACATCTGATATGAACGTTAGTAAGTGCCAGTGTTATATATCACTATCTGTTGTATTAGTTTTATGCACATCACCATACTCTCAAATCTTCATGGTAAGCGGCTATAGCTCCATCCACCCAGGCTCGGTGTGTTCCTGTCTTACAGCCTTCCACCCTTGTCCAGAAATGGGGCAAGGCCCACCTGCCTGGCCTCTTCTCACTGCCTCTCCCCCCCTACCACCCCAGAAGCAAACTGCTGAAGCAGAGAAGCATTTCCTCACATGCACTGCCAGCAGGGATCTGAGGGGTTTGAGAATTTCTCTAGGAGTAGCTACCAGTCCCCAAGGAAAATTAGATCAGCTCCCTGTTTTTACCTTGTGCTCCCACTTTTACATGTATCTTCTGATATTTCAGTGATTCTTGCTCATAGCACTTACTGGTGTTGTGGCACCTGGGGGTATGATGGTACATTCTGGTAATGTTATCACAAAGGACTCAGCTATGCAGACGTTTTGCATGGTTGCACACACCATTAAACCTACAAACAGGTTCTGCAGCAGCAGGATCCAGAGGACTGTATGAGGTGTTTAGAGCACTGAGTGATGTACAGGGAGATTTGGGGAGGTTCTGAGAAGGACTCAGAAAATCTTTTTATAGAATATAATAACCTGAAATGACTGAACAGTTTTAGCTAGTCCATGGATTGAAGACTAACCACATTTTTTTACTACACACAGTGTGGGGGCAGCAAATTAATCAGAACAGCTGGGTAAAAGCTGTAGCAACGTCTTCTAGCATCCTAAAATGCGGAGGATACGCATGTCTTCTTTAAGGAGAAAAAACAAACACAACTGAGCAGCCCAAACAGAAAGCTGTTTAGATTGGACAGCAGTTGCTCATTTATAAACACAGAAATCTAAGCTAAAATATAAAAGGTTTCTGCTGTAATTTTCAGGTCAGCTGAAGAATTCAAAGAACATCAGAAACTTGTGTAAAATTAGGAGCTACTGATGAAGACCTGTGGGGGGCTTATAATGCTCCAGTTTTGATTAAACACCTAACATTTTCATTATTTATCAGAAAAGAATGAAATCTCTGAAGCTTTTATGGTTCACTCATTGCTTAGGAGACCTCTGACAGCAGCTTTGTGTATTTGTGGTGGGTTGACTGGCTGGAAGACAGATGCACACTAAAGCTGCTCAGTCACTTCCATCCTCAACTGGGCAGAGAAAATATAATGAGAGCCTCATGGGTTGAGATAAGGAAAAGAAGAGATCACTCACCAACTACTGTCAAGAGAGAAAGAGACTCAACTGTGGGAAAATTAATTTCATTTATTGCCAATCAAACCTGAGTAGGGTAATGAGAAATAAAAACAAATCTTAAAACACCTTTCCCCATCTTTACCTTATTCCAGGGCTCAACTTCACTCCTGATTTCTCTACCACCTCCTCCTCAGCAGCACAGGGGGATGGCAAATTGGGCTGTGGTCAGTTCATCACATGCTGTCTCTGCCACTCCTTCCTCCTCAGTGGACTCCTCACACTCTTCCCCTGCTCCACCATGGGGTCGCTCCCATAGGAGATAGTCCTCCATGGGCTTATCCAATGTGAATCCTTGCCACATGCTGCAGTTCTTCACAAACTGCTCCACTATGGGTCACTTCCATGAGACGCAGCCGTTCAGGAGCAGACTGCTCCAGCATGGGTCTCTTCCATGGATGCATTCCTTCAGGAACAGACTGCACTGCTCCTGCATGGATCCCCTGTGGGGTCACAAGTCCTGCAGCAAACCTGCTTCAGCATGGGCTTCTCATGGGGCCACAGCCTCCTTCAGGTATTCCCCTGCTCCACCATGGGGTCCTGTATGGGCTGCAGGTGGATATCTGCTCCACTGTGGACCTTCATGAGCTGCAGGGGCACATCCTGCCTCACCATGATCTGCAACACAAGCTGCAACAGAATCTCTTCTCTGGCACCTGGGATACTTCCTTCTCTTTCTTCTACACTGACCCTGGTGTCTGCAGGGGTGTTGCTCTCACGTATTCTCATTCTTTTCTCCCTCTGCAATTGCTCCGGTGGAATAACTTCCACCCCTTGATAACTATGTTATTACAGAGGTGCTGCCATTGTTGCTGATGGGCCTGGCCTTGGCCAACAGTGGGTCTGTCTTGAAGGTAGCTGGGATTGGCTCTGTTGGACACAGGGGAAGCTTCTAGGAGCTTCTCACAAAAGCCACCCCTGTAGCCCCCCTGCTACCAAAACCTTTCCACTCAAACCCAATACCAAAAAAATCTATATTTAAACCAGAAGTCAAATGAAAACATTTTAAAATATAATTACAGCCTGCAGTGTGTTCTTTAAATATATATATATTTTCTCATTTAATCGACAGTGGAAATTATTGTTGGGGTATCTTTTTAAAGAAAAACAACAAAATGTTCTTTCAAGCTGAGTATGTTCACACAATGGAAGCTTAACTTTGATTATGCATGATAGCTGTGGTTGTCAAGGACTTGCCCTCTTGTTCATGTTATGCTTTAACATTTTCTGAACCTCCTACTAGAGTCAAACTTAGATTTACAGTCTTGACATTTCCCACTGCCTTTAAATATCCCTGTGACTAGCTATTCAAACATTTTTTCTAGCTGCATTGTTCGCTCCTGCTTCTGAAGTTAGAAATGATCTTCAAGTTTGCAGTTCTGAAATAAGGCAAGGGATAATTTGAAGGGGGAAAAAAAAGAAAATGTGTGATTATGACATGAAAATAACTTTTCAACTTTAGTGGGCTGATGTACCACATGAAATCTAAAATAAAGCATTATCTATAAGATGCTGAGCTCATTACATGATATTTTGGCAAACTTCTGCTTCATTAAATCCAGATAGCCAGAGGAGTGGAATTACATACCAGAAGACTGAGTCTCAAGCAAAGTAGAAAATACAAATCCTTAAATCTGGTAACCTTACAAAGAATTGTCAAAGTCAAGGTGTCACAGCATAATTCTGCTGTCATTAGGTATATGGTAAAATACGCTGACATTAAATCATGAACATTTATGGGGACCAGATGTAATAGAGTACTGGAAGGCAGTTCTCATGCAGAGGAACACATTTGTCATATGACAACAGCAAAGAACACAAAACTTCCCAGGCAACATCGTGATATACAGACCGCAGCCTTCAAACATGGCAGGGTTGGGAGCCACTGATGCAGCAGTAGTAACAGTAGTAATAGTTATAGTCTTTGTAGTCTGTGACTGTAGCCCTGTCATTACCAAAAAGTTCTGAGAGAAAGGGAACTAAGGCCACTACTGCAAAAAGTGAAAACCTATTTTATGTGGGGATCTTACTTTTCATGACACTTCTTACTGCTGAATTGGAACTTGCTGTACTTCTGGTACAGTATTTTCAAATGTTAATAATAGTATTTCATTGATGTCCAAAGAATTGAGCTGAAAACAGTGCAACTTATCAATGCCATTCACACAGTTTGGATAGTAATTATTTTCTTGTACATTATAACCTATTATTTTTAACTGTTTTCTTATTTAAATCTATTATTTTAGATTGCATCAATCTCTTTTCCAAATAAAAACCAGTCTGGTTTCTGGCCTCATTTGAACACACTGTAGTTATATAAATGACTGGCAAGATAGATCACTACACCAACTACAGAAAGCAAGTAAGCAAGCTTAAATGAGCCATTTCTCAGTATAGCCACCACTACCAAGAAAAAAAAAAAAAAAAGTATCATTTTGGTTATATATCTATATATTAATTTTAAATTGCTTTCTCCCAGATTTGTGGAAGAAGATCAAGGGTCTTTAAAGTGAAGTTTTTTGGTTTTTTTTTTTGCATTAAAACCAGTTTTGGTCAATGTAATATTCTCACTTAAAACCCCACACTCAAGTAAATTAAAAAAAAACCCAGTACCCACAAAATATAAATGGAAACACTTCTATCAGGTCTAGCCAAGAACATTTTGTTCAGTCAGTGAGAAGGAGGAATTTTGTACATGTATGGATGTGCACATAAGAAATTTAGGCCAGATCTTCCCTTTTGGCAGGCAAAGCCACAAGAAAAGTGAGAGATGGCCATTCCCTGTAATTTACAAAGAGGAGGTCTCTTCCATGAGTATGAGTGCCTGCAGAGTTTGCCATGTATTGGTTCTTACAGCCACACAAAGAAAAGCTGATGCAGAAATAATACCCTCCTCTTTGCCTTTCTGCCGTCATCAGTCTGCTGAGAAAAATTTGCTGTCTATGACTTTGAGTCACCTTTATGTGGCTGCACTCCTCCTTCTCATTTAACACAGCCTTAGCAGGAGCTGTCTTTTGTTGAGGATCCTGTGATAAAGTTACTAGATAAAGTTACTGTGATGTGAATCATGGCATTGGGGAAATTCTATCTGGAAATGTAGCCTCCTGGAGAGAATTTAGCGATAGGGTGAGAACAAGTGTCTGGATATCCCTTGGAAGACCGTTTGATTTTCCACAGCTTTCACACATGTACTTTATTACTTGCTGTAAGTTGCTTAAAGTGTTTCCTGTTTCGAATATTCATTATACCAGCCATTTTTAAAAGAATAGCTAACATAACAAGATGAAGAAGAAACACAAAAACAAGATGAAAAACACAATAATAAGCCATCTTTGGCTGGCATAATTTGATGTAAGATTATTAAGTCTGCAAATTAATAATGTGATTTTGATTTATGCCAGCAGTGTATCAAACACCCTTGTTTTCTTTCTAGTATTTTCAATGTGCTTAGTAAACCTTATTTATAGCTTTCAAACCCTACTAAGATGGAGATGTTCTAGCAGTATGTTCTTGTTGCAATGTGCTTAAGGATTGTAGAGATAGTGATTTGTAATGTATAAGATGCCATGATGAAGGTTTTCTTAATGAACAGTGGGTGAAATTGCTTCATAAAACATATATACTTTTAGCCAGTAGACTTCAGGTGCTTTCTTGCATCTATCTATTCAATTCTAATAGCATGAATGCTTAGTGTTTTGTAGCAGGCTGATAGTGTACACTCAGGCGTTCCTATTGTGGCAGCAGATTCTGCTCTGCAAAGAATTACCTGTCTTTCCTGGAACAGAGTCTTCCACTGAGATATAGAAAACATAGGAACAGTTGGGTTCAGTCAACTCACGTTACATGGTGGGCAGCAAAACAGAGACTCCTTCACGCCTGAAAGCAATATTGCTGTGTTTGCATGGCACCACACAGATAATAAATCTCTTTTAGAAGAGTCACATCCAGCACAGCCATCTCAGCATCTTTGGTACTACAGAGAAGAAATGCTTGAGGCATGTCAGTGCCTTTGGCCCATTCAGTAAGAGGGAAAGACACTTAAGGGAAGAGCCAGTTTGCCTAACTTCTGTCTAAAGGCCTGAAGACTTCTACAGCCATCCTGGAACTTCAATAGAAATCAAAGCTCTCCAGCTAAGAACCAATATGCAGTCATAATATACTTCTTGTTCTGCATACTTCATGTCCTATTTTATGGTTCCTGTCCTGGCATGTTCTTATGTCAGGCTCAGTGCTAGTGAGTCTGCTACTATGCTTGGTGAAAGAGGGAAATATCATCCAGAAATATTTTTAGGAAAGTTTTAAAGTTCTGATAATGATAGCTAATGCTGTTCCCAAGGAAGGAATCTGCTCTTCTCAGAAGCATCCTGGTTTAGAGAACTAGGGTGATTGTATTCTAATTCCTTCAGTCCACTGTCTCTCACTCAGCTTTTTTGTTCTCAGGTTTCAATAAGACAGTAGGCAGTAACTTAGTTTTCACATAAGTACTAGTGAAAATAATACCTGAAAAACTTCTTTTAAGTTATTTGTCAAAGACATCACAAAGGCAGGGTTTGAATAGAGATTATAGCACTACTCAATCCTCTGGACAAACATTGGAAAAGGGTGATAGAATCCCTTGTGTAAATAGTGAC
>JANRGW010011745.1:11863-25274 GCA_024733675.1 Psilopsiagon aymara
AGTTGTGAATGCTCCATCCCTGGCGGTGTTCAAGGCCAGGTTGGACATAGCCTTGGGTGGCATGGTTTAGTGGGAGTGTCCCTACCCATGGCAGGGGGGTTGGAACTAGATGATCTTGAGGTCCTTTGCAACCCTAACTATTCTATGATTCTATCTTTCCTACTTATACTACAACTAAAAGAAATATTTAGCATTTAATAGCCTCTATCACCTGTAGATTTCCAAGTACTTTTCCATAAGCATGTTTTGAGAGCTTTCTTGAAGGTGTCAGAAATTGATTTTTTTCTGGATCCCTGACCACTGCTTCATGCATTATGATATTGACAAACTGGTAAATTAATCCAATGCATGTGCCTTGTGCAAATCACAAGGGAAAACATTTTCATATCACATACCTTTGGCTCGCTCAACCACACAATGCTGCTTCTCTCTGTTTTTGCTTCTTTGCTCCAACTACATCCACTTTGCCCAGAAACCTTTTTTTTTCTGAAGACAAGCTTTGAAAGGCATTTCCTGGATGTCATACATGATATATTTATTCAGAACATTGTTTCATAGTGTATATGGAGTTGCATTCAAAGTATACATGTAGAAAAAGCCCTTTGAAATGCTATTTAATTGCAAATTGATATTTTCTCAATTTTGAAAAGATAAAGTAGAATTTTAAAGCTATAATAAGATTTCAGTTATATTAGTAATGAGAGATGAAGTAAGAATTTCTGTGGGGTTTTCTTGTTTGGTTGATTTTTGTTTTTTTACCAAAATACATGGCATCTTCCAGCATTTAAATTACTTATCTGCTCTAGAAGTCGTAACTCTTATAGTCTGGATCTTGCTCTTTGTCTTTCTGAAGGAAATGCTAGCTTTCTTTTCCACTTTTTCTTGTTGCAGCTACACAGCAAAGTTGACGTACCTGATACCTTTTACAAGCTGCACAGTAAAAATCACTCACATTCTTTGATAGGAACTGTGTAGTCCTGTGCGCATCAGCGATGTTTCAGATTTCACAATATCTTTTCACCATGATGGAGTTTAATAGTTATTCCTAAAATAGCCTACTTACTAAGTTTCTTCCTGCAAATGTGGTTTCTTTAGTTCTTATAACCTTGTCCTGATGTGCTGCTAAAAACAAACACTTCTTGAATGATTTTAAGCTGAAAACATATTGGTCCCTAATGCTCTGATAAAATTAAACAGAAGATCAAGTTGAGCAGTGATTGAATCAGGTGGTCCTGTTATTTGTGTAGCCAGATTAAATTGTGGATGTCTTCTCAGGAAGGTATCCTCCACCCAGAGGTGAGTACTTCTTTTAAAATCTCTGAAAAGTGCATTCACTGCTCTGTCTTTTCATGATTTTGTTGTAAGGAGACATTTAAGATATAAGATAATTATTATTTCTACTGCTGTTAGATTCAGGTGATTACTAAGGAACCTCTTATTTCTTAATGAAAGTGAACACATAATCTGTTAAATTTTCTGTTTAAAAAAAATCCCCAAAAAAATACAAATAACCAAAAACCCTAAACCAACCAACCAACCAAAAGACAAACAAAAAACCCCAAACCAGAACAAATCCAAACCAACAGATAGTGTGAACATCTGCAGAATATCTATCTGGTCAGTGAAAGGAAGAGAAAAAAAGCACAAAAAGACAACATTAAATATTCTTAAGCTTCACCTTTTTAGAAAAAATTCCTTCATGATTTTTTAAGGCTTTATTTTCTTGCATAGCAAGCTTTTGAGATTAACAAAGTTCAATTTGAAGAAATTAGTAAATAAAAAAAATAGAAATGAGATACTGAGAAACCAATTAGGTCATGTCTCTATGGAATTTTTTCTTTCTACAAATCGACATTGATTGAATTGAGATTAAATTACAGGGAGGCATACTGAACAATGCTGCAGATGGAGCACAGCATAAAGTACACAGAGTGCACTATGCTTCCTGACATGCTTCCACAACCTCTATGGACAGATAAATTAAACAGTGATTTTTCTCTTCCAGATCTAGTTTCTCATATCCCTCTGGTCTTCCATGAAAACCAGTACACATACTGTTTATTAAATTTGTTCATTGTTTTGGTATAGACAAAACTAAATGATAAAGCCATCCTTAATTTTCAGCTGATTTCACGTATTACAAATATTTGGATTTCATAACATAAGGAATTTCCTTACTGGATGCAGACATTTTTGGTTCTCATTTAGTGAGGATACATTTGGTCTATAGTGCAATATTCTAAAAATACTGAATAATATAATACTACTATGATACAGTATAGTATAAGTTACCACAATAGTATAACATAGTAATGCAATGTAAGTAGTGTAATATAAGTTGCCATATTAGTATAAATTCTTCTAAACTTTCTGTTTGTTAATTTTTGGTGAAAGACTTGTAATTCTAATGCTTAAAAAATCACCTGGATCATATGAGAATCTGCGCATGCCAATTATAAAACTATCAGATAACTCCCTTTTCTACATTTTTTTATTTTTTTTTTCAAATGTCCAACATATCAGGAGCATTACTATAGATTTTTCACATGCTGGTAAAACTAAAGCCTTTAGACATATTCCCACAGCTATTTTAAAACCTGCAGGAAATATCTGCCTTAAGAACTCAGAAAGCTACGTTTAAAAAAGGGGGAAGCGGCATCATTTCTAGCTTTAGAGCCTTTAGGCATTCCTTGTCTGCAGGCACTCTGTGATTTGAATTTTTTCCTGATATTAACCTCTCGTTCTATAAACATTTCTTGTTTTAAAAGAGGAAAAGTAGAATTTTCATATGAATCCAGCAGCTTTACTGTCAAAGGAGTCTTAGCATTTAATTTGAAATTGGTCTATGGAAAAGAGTCTTTTGTAGAAGCACCAAAAGTCAGCTGGCCTGAAGGAAACTTTAATTTTCAGTAGTATAAAAATGGCAAATTGGGAAGATTACTGAACATGCTCATCTTAATCTAGTTGCAAACTCTATGATCTTTCATAACAAGCAATCACAGTTTGGGAGCTAAATCAAAAAAGTGTTATGAAAATTGACTATAAGAGACTTAGGGAAATATACTTTTCTTGACAGTAAACTAGTGTCCTGAGATCAAGAAATAACTATTGAAATGGGAGACATACAGAATAGCTCATGAAAGAATTATCTTCTTTAAATACAGCTGCATAGAGCTGACATGAGGAAGCAGCACTTGGATGAGATTAAGCTCCTTAATTATAGACATGCTTTGTATTGGTGTGCAGATTCCCACCACTGGTGTCCAGGCAATCCTCTCACTGCAGGTATTTCCTTCTCTGTGACACTCTAGAACATCTAGAACATTTGCAAAATGACTCAGGACCTAGAGGAGAGCTATGTCTTGCATCTGAGGACCAGGGAGATACTGGAGGGTGTTTCAAATGACACTAGATGCTTAAGAATATACAGCTGAACAGAACCCTTTAAATTGAATCACTCTCTGAAGAGAGATTTTTTGAGCAGATGCCCTTTTTTTTTATGATTGGAAAAGAAATCTCCAGATAATAAGCGGACAGCAGTCCTCAGACCTATAAAAGTGCATCTTAAGAATTTAAATCTGAATGTCACCCTTGACAGATGCTATATTTGGATGATTTATTTGTGAAAGCATTGTCCAGATGGCAGAGTGGGTCCTTGCAATCTTTCCTATGAAACCAGTTCTAATGTTACTCTCTGATTACGGGAAAATTGAGTGAGTCAGTTACCACAAGCAGGAAATAAATTTCCACACATGTTTTAGATGTGTGCTTTTCTACAGTTAATTTGTAGAAGAAACAAATGTTTGATGATTGGACTGATTCTTTTTCTTTTTACCATGTTGTTGGCCCAAGCAAAAAAAAAGAATACTTACTAATAGCCATATGGCTTGTTTGTTTTGGAACTGTGATGTTAGGTTTTTTTCTGTGTGTGAATATGCATATAGGCATGCACAGGTCCATATATATATATATGGGTATATATATATACACATGACAGTGAACTTGGATGTAGATACAATTGTACATTTATTTTTTTTTATCAGAGTTAAAATTAGTTAATCAGTTATTACCAGCAAAATATTTTTTGTCCATTTCCAGTTAAAACTTTTAATCTTTCATTAAGTCATATTTTCACTGTTTTTGAATAATACACTTTTGACCCTGTGTTTACTGATAGCAATAGCTGTGAGGTTGTGCAGGAAAAGTGACAGGTCTTATGTATTTCAATAAACCACAGTGAAAAGTTAGGGATTATTCTGCCTTTGGCAAGTATTTGAAATCTAGGAATAGTAGTACTAGTTAGATTTAGCTAGTTAATCTTCATGTCTTTCATTAGTCATAACTCATTTTACATCTAAACAAACATCCAGATCTTTTCCTTAGTTCAGTAGACCAGAAAGTTGCCTTTTTTGCCTAAGGAGCAGATGAAAAACATCAGCTGTGAGTGGGCAGTGGTGTAACAAACTCCACATTATGGATGTCAATTGTATTAAGAGCTGTGCTGAAGAACACCAGGTGAAGTGGTCTGTCTGTAATGGGAGCACCTTTGAAATGTATTTATTATGGGAAACCACCCAACTAAGAAAAGAGAGGCTTAATCCCATTGATAAAATGTCATCAAATCCCATTCTCACAAGGATTTAAAGAGATAATCCCGGACAACCCTATCAAAGATTTTTTCATCACCTAGTGATAACGCTTCCAGAAACTCCTTCCAGCACAGTGATATTGCAATTGTGAGTCAGTTTAGCTGCTTGCTTGCTTAAAGTTATGGAAAGCTGTTTGTAAAAAGCACAACATTCCCTCACTCTTTGAATATATAACAGATGCAAAAGTGCACTTAAGGGTATAGATACAAGGAAGAATGAACTGTGCCATTTGACACATTTAGCTTGTTGGCAGTGTGCTCTGTTTAAATTAAAAATAACACTTTGCTAAAGATGATGAAGCACACTGGCGCATTAAAAGTATTAATCGTAATTGCAGTTATTTCCTCTTTACTCATGTTGTTGCATTAGTGGCCTCAAGCCCAAATCCAGATAGCTGCCACATCTGGGTAAGCAAATAAATATTAAAATACTAATGAATTAAAATACATCACGTTTCTTATATACCAAACCAGAATTGGTGCCTTCTCCAGAGAAGCTGACTCTATTTGCTTTGTATAGATTGTAAGGTTTTTGGTAAAGGGCTGTTTTGTTTGGAAGGAAGATTCACTGGCCGTTAGCAAATCCAGAACGTTCACAGTGCTGTCATTCTGGTTTCACTGGTTGGAGAGAGATGTGCCTTTACACAGTTATCTGCTGCACCAACACAGCTGTACCTTCACACGTGTGCAGTACGCCAGTGCCACTGGGGAAGGTAGGAACATTTTGTACTGGGAGTGAGACGAGAGCCAGTCTCAGTATATCCATATGGTCAAACAACGCAACAGAAAATGATAGATAGTACATGTTTTTTCCCATGCCTGTATTTCACATTAATTACTCGAAAACATTGGCTATCCCTGCTGTATTTTGCAACAAATCCATGAGCTGATCCTCAGAGCACTGATTTTGCAATTACTTTTGGCAATTATAAATTAGCATAAATCTTGCCAATTCATGGATTTTACTCCTGATAGTGGCTCAAAGTCACATGTGTGGTTTGTTAAGCAGCCTCTTTTCATTTTCATTACTGTATTTAAGTAGTTTTTAATGACTTTGCAAAAGACTTCATCTTAACTGTGCTAATGCAGCTATATGGCTCACCTCCATAGCTGCGGAGCAAATTAGCTCTACATGTGAGGAGCGAGTACCTGGGTTGTGCTTCCTAATAGTGCTGTTCAGTGCTGCTAGTTGTGGGCAGACCAAGGAGGCTGCAGAACTGTAAAGGCTTTCAATTGAGATATATATATTCATATGCATATTTTGCTTTTGGAAAGTAAGATTTCTTTTCCTAATATTTCATGTGAAGCTATATCAAAAGCCCTCTATGAAGTTTGCTACAAAATTCCAGGAGAGTTTCCTTGTAGGATTTCTATGCTCTGATTCTGCTTGAGAGATAAATGCTATCAGGAGATTTTATTCTCTAACAGGAAAATGAGGTCTTTCCATCTCAGCGTGAAACCAGAAACCTGCAGGTTAGACAAATACTGCAATTCTGAGAAAAAATGAAACTAAACTTTTATTACCGTCAAACCTGTGGGAAAAAACAAAAGCAATCCCTTCCTCTAAAATGCTATTTAAGTGGGAAGTGTGGGAGAGCTTCTCTAATGTCTCAGCAAAAGCAGTATTTATCTCTTTTAAATGAAAACAAGAATAGTATTCCTTGTTCTATAGCTTAGTGATCAGAGTTCTACCAAGGGATTTTGCTATTTGTCCTTGAAAAACAAACAAACTGAAAATTCAGGAGGAGAAAAAGTCTAATCTCTATCTCCCTTTCCTAGTTCATAGTCTGGTTTTAGCTTTTTGAGTGAAAATGGGTAAATGGCTTTGTTTTCTGGTTTATCTGTTTTTGTAAAAAACTTGCAGGTGAAGTCTCCTGCAAGAAACCATGGTTGTGATTGACATGCAAAGAGCAAAATTGTAAGAGTCTGAATACCTCACTGCTGCACAACCATCTTCCTCTCAGAGTGTATCTGTGTTCCAGTCTGCTGAGGGAATGGTGAGCCAACAATAAAGCGGGACATGTCTGTGGTAATGTATGTATACATGTGTGTATGTATATGTATGTCTGTCTATCTATCTATAAATCTATCTTTCTACATTTATCTGTTCACACTTGTTAATGCTAGCACAATGATTTTAATAGAGATATTCCATGCTGCCCAGTTTCAGAAACCTGTTTTACTCTAAGGGGGTCAAAGACTAGACATGAAAGTTTATATTTGAGTTTAGACGCATGGCTATTTTACTAGTTTAAGTATTTTTTTCTCAATACCCTAGACACTGTGATATATTTGTGCATAGAACCACACTTCCTAGACACAAGAAGAAAAGGTGAGGATAAAGCTTTATTCATTTCTTCAGAAGTCTTGGCATCAGTTGCTCTAAATTTCTTTCAGGCTGTTCTGGTGACAGGAAAGGATGATGACAATAACAGCAAAAGGACACTGCTGAATGATTTAGAGACAAGGTAGAGGATCTATAATGTAATGTATCCAAACATCTGGGAAAGCCTTGTCCAGAGGACAGAAATAAGTCATTATGTTGTAAGCTTGTTGAAAATCAGAATTTCTTTTCCACAGTAAGTCTTCATGCATTTAGAACAACAGTAATAGCAAAGAATAAAACTCATGGAGTTATTGGGTGTGTGTGAGTTGGAGAAACAGGGTTGAGTCAATGTCAGTGTCAGAATGTAATTTCATAAATCAAAGTAGTCTGTGCCAGTTTGGAGAAAATGTGGTTCATGCTAGATAATATGCTTTGAAACAGAAAGAGATTTCAAAATGATAGCTGCAAAAATCTAAACATTGTGTTCTAAAATTGCACAAATGTTCTATTGCTTCAGCTGTGTTTTCAGACCCAATTTCATCAAAACTGACATACCATTTCAGAAATGTTGATGCTGATAAAATGGCATTTTTGGATGATAAATGCTAAGAAACCTTGGAAACCTTCAAATTGGTTTTACTATGACTGTATTGTATTTAACTACTGTTCTTTGATCCCTGTGCTCCCAGGGACCAACAGAAATTGTAAGAGGCCTTCTCAATAGCTTGTGCCAACTATGTATGATCCTGAGGACTTGCTATTGCACCCATCATTTTCCATGCACAGGGTTTTCCTGGCAATGTTTTCTTCATCCTCACTTACATGTCCTATATAATTTGTAGAGTATAGAAATTTACTTTACATCACAACAGTAAATTTCTGATATCTGGAATCTATCAGTTTTACTACAGGTAGAGATTCTTGTAAGTAGTTGGAACAAGATAAAGCAGAGCCTTCTGATGAGGAAAACTGCCTGAAGCAGCTGAGTATCACTCTTTGGTGACACTTTGGAAGGATAATTCTTCAGAAATTTTATTATCCCTCTGATGAGGTTAAATGATTTTTAAGGTGGTGCATTTTGATGTATTCTGATTATATTTTGATTATTCCAAAAATTAATAGAATTGGGTCTAGTGAAGGGGAATGTGAAGTTTTATTTTAAAAGCCTCTAAGCACTGCACAGTGGCTGATTTTCTAAATTCAGGGTACTAGATCATGACTGGCTGGACATCTATTTTCTTGTGGTCAGGGGTGAGTGTCTGCCTTTGGATACCTGTTTTGTGGGGTCTTTGATTTGTCCTTTTATCACTTATTGAACTGTCTTTGTCTTCACTTAGAGTTTTATCACTTCTATTTTTTGCCTTCTCTCCCCTGAGCTGCTGGGGAGTGGAGTGAACAGAGGGCTATATGACACTTAGCAATTAGCTGTGGTCAGTGCATCACACCTATATATTTTCTTTCTAAATGCCAGAATTTTCTCTTCACATATTGGTGTTGCAAATTTATTAATCAAAAAACTGTCTGAATTACAACATAAACGAATATCAAGCCAATTAAAACTTTGGGTTTATTATTAATCATAAAATCTCTCAGATGCTAATGGCTGTCAATGAAAGGGCAGTTCAGCATTTCTTGGAGATAAGTGAAAAATAAGATACAGAGTTTTTTCTGAGGACTACCTTTGCTGTCATCATGCTGCATCCCAGGGAAGGAACATGATGTGCTCGGCTGAGGTTGTATTCTGGTGTGTAAACACTCAGCGGGGGCACAGAGGTAGCGGATCCTAAGCCAACCATGTGATTTGTGCTGCTGGAGCTGAATGTCTGTCTGAGGTTCTGCAGCGTGACGTCAGCAAGGTGCTAGGGAGTTAGGTGCAAGGTGTTAACTAGCCTGGGCAACCCAGTGAAGCTCTGTGGTGTAGCCACAGCCTCATAACTGTGTGTCTTGTGGGAAACTCTGCTAGTTGTGATCACCATAACATTAAGTGAAAACACTCAATACTCAACTTCTATTAAAAAAAAAAAAAAAAAAAAAAGAAGTAGTAATTATGCTTGTTCTGGGAAAAAATTCTATCTAGAATGGAAACTGTAACCACGCGGCACTGTAATTCTCTTCAATATTAGTCTATGAAGCTAAATTAACAAATGAATACTATTGAATGTTATATTTCATATTATATCATATGTTATAATATGTCCTTTGATTCTTTCTATAAACAGACCCTGTTTACAAAAGAAATGTACTTAAAAGTTCTGGTATTGCTGATGAAAAGTAAGCTGATATAAAGTAACTAGATCAAAAGAAAGAATAAATCATTTCAGTGATTTAACCTTGTGTTATATACATTACTATTCTAAAACTAAAGCAAAGGATGTTACTGATAAGGGGCTCATGTTCTCCTATTTTCTTACTTTTTACTCATCCCAGACAAAAATTAAGCCACAAGAGAGACAATAATAAGCTGTTTCCTGGGTTTCAGTTATTCAGCTGTGTTGACGTGAGTTGAATCTAAGAGGTGGTGGCACCCTTTATTACATGTCTTTTAAATATAGCTCAGTAAAGTAAAGTAAAACTTCAATGTCATGTTCATCCTATTGATAAGGAGCTGTGGCACAGAGAGCAAGGGTCTCCAAAGGTGTGTATTGCACTGGTTTTATTTATAGCTGCAGGAACTTGTAAGTCATAATGTTTAACAAGAAAGAGAGAAAAAAAATATACTCCCAATTATTCAAAGCTATTTTGTTCTTTGTGAACATAAAAATAAAATATATTTTTTAAAAATGAAATTAAGTGCAATAAAATACAGTAAAAGTTTTCTAGGTTTTTGAGAATACAGAGCAGATATTTGAGTGTTACAGGTCTTTAGAAAGAGATGGCCATCTGTACCAGAAATTTTTTTTCAGAATTGGGTTTGTTATAAATTATAGATGCTCAGGGTCAGACATGCTGTGCAGCATTTGGAGGAGAAAGCAAGTGTATGTTTATCCTTCCTGTAGACAATGCAATGTTGTTTAGATGATCCATATTATTTTTTTAGATTTATTTCCCAAGAAGAAGCAGCCTGTACAATCATACTTGGTTTTCATCTATCTGCTTCCCTCAAAACTTTTGAACTTGGTGTGGCCTTTCAGACAAACTTAACAATAGTGGAACTGAAAAGACACTGAACCCCTCAAAGTTCCAGAAAGTTTCATCAAGATCTGTGAGAATCAAAGGCTTAATATAACTCTTATAATTCTCAAAGAAGATGTTAATGAAAACTTCCTTTTCCAAATATAAATTTATTTTCATTAGTTGCTAATAAAACTACTTGTTATTAAATAAACTCATCCTTTTTCTTTCGATCAAGGAACATCAAACTTTTACGAAACAAAAGCCAGCATCCAGCATGTTCTACTATAGACAGCAGTACAAATTTTAGGCTTAACTATTCAAGGTATATTTTCATTAAATTTTTTACAGTCTATCTTATTTCTCAGAATGTTAGAGTCCAAAACCAGCAGCATTAGCAGACAAGTAAACAATATTGTAAATTCAGCCCTGACCTATGGGCTACGTGCCTGAGAGAAGCTGCTATTGATTGCTGATCTGTTACATATATGAACACCTTAGAGGAAAATTCACCTTTCACAAGTGCCCAGTGGGCTGCGTCTGATACCATGGGGCACATGGATGCAGGACTAGGTTGACGCTGTGTTTTAGAGGGGAGAAATGACATGGGCACTTGCAGTGTACTGCCTGGACTGTGCCTTAAGTCTTTCTCAAATTGTGCACTTCAATGTAAAAGAAATGCAATAGCCTGTAATTCTTGGTAAAAAAATCAGTTTTTCTTTTCAGTATATTTGGAAGTTACCTATGCTGTTATACAATTTAATAGCTAGTTTAGTCCAAATAGGGCTGTTAATACTCTCAACTTTGTAAGGAGACATATTTTCCTAATTACTGAAACATTCAGACACTTGAGAAAAAAGAGCAGTCAACCATTGCTAGGTGTTCAGTTCATGATTTTCAGAAACACACAGTACTGTATGGATTAGGGGTTACATTTCATATGCTGAGACAGTCAGTTGACAAATGAGCCTAGATTTGACATCCATGTAAAACAATGGAATGATGCCTGTCGCTTATCTAAAGGAAAGGACACAGATAGTGAAACTGTAAGTGATTATTTGCCATCTGACAAATATTTGAATTTTACTTCAGGGAGTAGATAATGTTTCAGATAAACAGGATTTTTATAGTTTTCTGGAAAATATGTTGAATCCAAGTATCCATATTCTTTCATTTATTTCTTGCTGAGTTTGGGGAGGTTTTTTGACGTTGGCATAGAAACGTTTTGAGAGATTATTATAAGATATATTGAATTGCACTGCATTATTTAGAAAGAAATTTCACATCCTGAGGAGCTCAGATCTTTCTGCGGTATCCAATGAGAGTGATCAGCCCCATCCACCCCACCCTTCAAAGGACCGTGTGGCACAGGGACAGGGAAGAGCCCAAGTGACCCCAAATAAGTCCCACAGGGCTCACCAAGGGAAACATCAGCTCAAGGGCCAAAGAACATCTGTCACCACGAGTGTGTCCCCATCACCCCACAGACTGAGGGGTCACTTCCATCAAGGGTATAGGTCATAGTATGGGGTGCAGGAAAAGGGCATTCCAGGACTTCACAGTATTTTCTCTGGGGTGTTTTAGAGGTGAATCAAAGGTGGGGAGAGGAAGGTGATTTGGGAGGAACAAGTAGGAAATAGAAGGGTAAGTGGGTAAAGGAGCCAATTTTGTCAAGCTGCAGCTGGCCATTGCACCTGCTTGGCAGTGTCTCTGTGGCTGAGCAGCACAGTGTCTCCTGGCTTCTCACAAAACCCCATTTCTAGCTATTTTCCCAAGTGAGTCAGAGGGGTCCATGTGTCCATGATACCAGCAACTGGAGTGAGTGCAGGTATGAGTGAGTGTGAGTGCTAGGAAAGGTCCACTGGATGAGAAGATGAGCAGGTAATATGTCTTGGGGTCTGGAAGAGGGTCTCTGAGGGTATAACCACAGGAGGACCTGGCAGCTGGAGGGACCAGGAGTCCAGAAAAACTGCCTGAGAAACCATGGGGTCTGGGATGCACTAGGAGGTGTGTGTGTGTGTGTTTTGTGTGTAACTTTGTGTAGGAAGCAACTCAAGTCAAGACGGTCCGCAAGCAGAGACTGGACGGACTGGATGTTGTCTAAACTCAGTTACTAGAAGGATCCACAGTGTCTCTCTGTGTGTGTATGTGTCTGTGTGTGCAAACCAATGAGGCAGCTTGTACATGTAGCTGGAGTGGGGCTGTGGCCTTGGGGGCTCATGTGTCCATGTGCCAGGAACTGGAAAGACTGGGATCCAGGACAGCTACTGGGCAGATGGAGTCCAGCTACAGGAGCTGTCCATGCTGTACTCAAGTGTATATATATCCCTATATACATATGTATGTATATATGCATATATATATATACACGCACACCTTGTTCAGCTAAAATAGGAGAGAAGGATGAGACCGCTGGTGTTGTTGGTGTTTATGTGAGTGCTCTGACTGTGTTGATGTGTGGCTGGCTGTGAATATATGTATATTGGAGTTGTACACACGTTCTGTGTGCGTGTGTACTGGGAATATAAGCTCAGCCTTGCTGCTGGTTGGACCTGGGAGCATGTAGCTGCTGCAACCTCATGTCTATCAGGCCACCAAATTCATCCACTAATGAGGAATGCATTGCAGGAATTTATGTTCTGACATTTTGCCAGTTAGCTTTTATTTTCGGTGAGTTTCCAAAAAATCAGCCAAAGTACTTTGAGGAAATGAGTAGGGAAAGATTCACGCTTCAGATATTTTCAGTACCTCCTACAGCTGTGCAGTCCTTAATTGGAAGCAGCTATATTTGTTTAGATTGTTCTTTTCTGAATTCATGCACTTTGCACATTTTAATATTAATGTTGGTGATTTATCCAGTTAAAAAGGTCATTGAATCACAGAATGGTTGAGGTTGGAAGGGACCTCTGAAGGTCTTAGGATCCAAATCCTCTGCTACAGCAAGGCTGTCTAGAGCTGGTTGCTTAGGATTGCATCCAGATGTTTTTTGAACATCCCCAGGGATGGAGACTCCACCACTTCCCTGAGCAACCTGTGCCAGGGCACAGCCACCCTCATGAAAAATTTTTCCTGAGGTACAGATTGAGTCTTCTGTGTTTGAATTTGTGTCCAGCAGTCATCCCAACAGTAAACTGCAGAAAGGAGTTTCTTGCACAATAATAGGAGTAGCTGCTAGATAAATAGTGGAAGCCTGTTAATTTCATAGGCTGAAGTATTATGCAAAACATATTTGCCATGAGACAAGAAACTTGATCTCAGTTCCAAATTATTTGCATTGGATGCTTCAGCTTTTATATTATGCTTATGCTAAACTGTTGACAGTTGTC
>JANRGW010011745.1:25374-41664 GCA_024733675.1 Psilopsiagon aymara
CAGGAGCAGAGGGAAGAAAAAGGGGGAAGTGAGTGAACAAACTGCATGGCTGATTTATGGCTTAAACCACGACAATAGTGAAGTTGAAGCACTGAAATCCAAAGAAAATATTTCAATGATCAGGTGATAAAAGACAGGTTTTTCCTTATCGAAGCATGATAATTCACTTGGAAATAAGCAAAGTATGTGTTTCTCAATAAACCTCATTATTTTCTGATAGGAATATGGTTGCATTGGAAAAACTTTAAACAGTAAGTAGTGTAGTGATATAAAACTAAATCCTTATCTTTAATATTAGTATTACCCCAAAGAGGTAATATTATCATCTTTGAGGATGATGATGTAGCTTTGTACTGGATCTGTCTGGAAGGGAGTTAACCTTCTTTGTGGCAGGCTGTATGATGCTTTATTCTGGTTCCATGACTATACCAGTGTTGGTAACACACCAGCGTTCTGTCTGTGGCTGAACAGCAGTGGTACAGCATCAACGCTTTTCCTTTTTCTCACTCTTCCATCCTCTTTCCAAGTGAGCAAACTGAGGGTGAGCAAGAAGCTGTGATGGGCCACATCAGAGATCAGTGACTTCAAATGGTGAATGGATATCCCATGTCAGATGATGTCATGTACAATAACAAAAATGGGGTGGAGAACTATTTGTCTTCCAGGGTATCTATGGCTCAGACACTGACTAGTCATCCATCTGCTTGTGGGAAATGGTGATTGCTTTTGCATTCATCACTGCTTTTTGTTTTTAACTTCTTTCCATCTTTTGTTAAACTATCTTTATCCTGACTCAAGGGTCTTTTCACTTCTGCCCTTTGTATTCTCCCCCATCTCATAGGGTTGAGGCAGTGAGTGAGCATCTATGTGGGTGCTCAGATCCTGGCTGAGGAGGGAACTCAACACAAATTTCCAGATCTAGTTGAGAGTTTTCCATAAAGCTAATTTTATGTACACAAATTTTGTAGTTTCCTGAAACCTGTAGTTCTTTAAAAGCATATTTCTTTAGCATTTGTGTTGTAAAATTAAATAATTACCTGAACAGGAATATTTGATTTGACTCAATTGACTTCACTTTATCATCATTATAACAAAACTGCAAACCATGTTTCCCATCATTCACTGACACTGAGTCTACAATCACTGCCTCACGACAGATGTGCTTTGCATAATAGTCCCTGAGCACAACAAGGACCTGTTGCTCCCATACTGCAGTCACTGATGTGCCCTGCTCTCATGTAGGAAACTGCAGTTTAGTACTGAACAGACTTGAGAGAAATAGCTGGATCCATATCATCCACAATTAGATATGCATGGTGGGTGTGATTTTGGGTTTGTTTTATAATCAAACACAGGGAAGAGGAGGAGGGTGAACAAAAAATAAGTCATTTTAGGCTCTCATTCTGATGTAGATATTTAGAATAAACCAAAGAAACTGCTCCCTAGCATTGCCTATTTCTATCGTCTACAGAAGAAACATGAAATTACTTAGACGACAACTAAAATTAGGCTTGATGGATCCCATCCTCATTTTTACAGGGAGTTTGCATTTGGAGAATGCACAGATTTTCCATTTCAATTAAAATACCATAATTAGGTTCTTTAAAAGAATTTGCAATCCACAAAATTACTTTGATTTTGCCTCCTCTTTCTTATTTCAGGACTAAAAAGAAAAAGAAAAAAAAAAGATTTTTTTTGTCTTTTTAAGGTGGAATTTCACTTAGTACTGTTAAGTATGGTTTCATTCTTATGCAACATCTCCCTATGGCTAGTTTTTTGAATTTGCATCTAGACTGTGGTGTTTCCTGGTATTCCCCACTTAGACTGTGGTAGGAATCTAGCATACTTCACTGGACCAGAGGATGCTACAGTTCTGGGCTCTGTGCAAGGGGCCAGTGAGGACTCTCCACTACCTCAAACCAGAACAGTAAAAATTAAAATTTAAAGTTTGTAATGCTTAAGTGAACTGAACTGTAAAGCTTCAAGGGTGCACTGAATCACTAATACCTTATATTTGTCCTAACAAAAGAAATAATCCTAAAATACAATGTAGTAATATGCAATGTGTATTTCTCACTTTTATTTGAGGTATACAAGTTCATGACTTTCTGTTTTAATTAGAATGAGTCATAGGTCCTGTATTTTCTTTTGTGACTTAGACTTGTATTCTATTCATAGAATACATTCTTTCTTAACCCAGTTAGAAAAGAAGCAGCATCTCAGCATGGCATGAATGATCTAGACTTATATTTGAAAATAAAGTTTTTTAATTATAATTATGATATGAGAATTTTAAATTGTCCTTCGCAGTTGGATTTTTTTAACAAGGAAATAATATTGTGTTTCTGAACTTTTAGACGATTTTGCTATGCCAGAGGAACATAGTTCACTCAGTAGTTTCTTTGCACCATGGGGAACATTAATGCCTTCCTCAATCCAGCCCTTGGGTGTCACAGTGGTTTTGAATGAAATGAAATAACTTTTTTCATAGCAGTCATTATAATCTTAAATTTGAGCCTACTCCTTATGTTTAAAATACATTCCAGAACCCCAGTGCTGTAGTAAATAGAAGCATTTTAATATTTCCCACTCTTAACTTTATTCCTGGATCAACTGGTTCTTCTGTTGATGAGGGATTTAGAGGTTTTCCCCTGTGTCCATGGACCACTGTGTATCTGTGGACTACTTTGAAAGAGATTGGAAAGGTCTTTGGAAAAAAGCCTGTTTATATTCCATGTACAGAATAACACCCATGTGGATTTTCCTCAAGACATCAAAAGGTCCTAAAGTGTTAGAAGTCTACAAACTGGAAAAGGATGGAAAATAGTGGATTCTCTCAAAAATGATTCTGATTCTCTAATGCAAGGATTGTATTGCAGTTCGCTAGAGAAATTTTTGTAGCATAAAAATGAGAATATGGCTTCTATGAAATAACATATGGCATATGTATAAGTACTCAAAGGTACAAAACCAGTTTAGATAATATTGTAAGGCTACAGAGAATCATGTCAGGCATAACTTTTGTGGCTGCATATTCTTTTCCTTGTGGAGACAGAACCTAAATGGCATTGTTCCCTGAACAGGAATGAACCCATCATGTGGAAATCGTGCTGGAGAGGTCCAGAAAGGATTGGGACAGTGAGCCGACAGTTAAGCAGTGTGGAGAAGCAAGTCTGGCATTTAAACTTGTTCCTGACTCTGTTTTAGCTGACTGTATAGATGCATGCTGAATAACTGGAGTATTCAATATTCCAGATGAAATCTTGTCTGTGATTGCTGATTCCTTTCAAGTATAGTTTGGAAAAAATATAAAGTTAGTACTATAGTCAAGGATTTGTCTTTAAGGTGACTTTGTCATGATGTTGCTCACCATTAGCCTACAATTGACTAAAAATTTAGGATTCCTATCTCTGTCTTTCATATTCCATATAAATTCTAATTATATACAGAAGTTTCTTAGTCATAGTCAATCTCTAAAATTACTGACACTCATAGTTACTTCTAAGTCATGTATTGTGTTTTTCTGCTCTTCAAATGGACTTGGGATATAGGGAATTGAAAAGAATCTTTGGCCCTTTTGTTGTTTTACTAAACTGTACGTGTGGATGTTGCTGAGATAAAGCTAATGCTGGAAACTTTCCTGTTATGGTCAGATTTGCAAAATACCCATTAAAAGTCACCAAGCAAATGCTGACAGGTTTTCATTGTGAAAAAAACACAGTATTGTACAATTGCATCACTGAGCAGGGCATCTTTAATCTGAATATTAGGATTCTAAGCCAAAAAAGAGGAAAGAATTTTCACTTTCAGCAGACATCAGAACTGCTGCAGCTGATTAGGGGTGATACACAGGGCTGACCATTTTGAACTGCTGAAGTAGATTAAATGTACCAGTGAAGTTTTGCAAAGTTCAAGTAGTAAGCTTCCAGTTTATGGACAAAATGTATTTCATTAATCCTGCAAAACAGGCCTAGACATAGCTAGACACTCTTCAGACTCCATTTACAGTCAATGGAAGGCTTCCCCAAAAAATGACCTGTTCACTTGGGATTCTATATTTCAGTCTGGAAGTGCCCATTTCTTTCAGCTGATTGTAGAAGCAGCCTACAATCACTAGCCCCTTGATGCATCAAAATTGATATAAATCAAGAGATATGTGCATGGCCATATGCCTTAAATGATTATATTTCACTATTTTTCTGTATCAGGATTGTTCTCCTCTGTAAAATGCATTCTGGTCTTTCTGTATATTAAAAGTGCTTTCAAATGAAGTAATCAACAATCATGAACATACTAACTTTTTTTCTGCCAAAAGTATGAGTTATTTTTCTGTACTGAAAAAAAAAAATTATATTTGTCCCAAGATGTTTGTAAGTAGCTGCACTCATAATATCAGTCCAGGCTGCTGTTTCTTTATCTGGCTGAACCCATTATGTCTTTCTTCTCTTTGGTACTCAGTTCCAAATTCTTCCCTATCTGCCTTTGCCTAGCAAATTATTTTCCTAATGACGACAAACTTCTGATTTTACCTTATTTTCCATTTCTTCCTTTGAATGTGATTTTTATTTTTTGAAAGATACCTTCTAAAAGCTTGTGCAGAGTTGATGTTGTGTTATTCTCTACACTTTTACAAGTATTATTAAAACCTTTGCTACTACATTGGTTAATTCCTGGGTTTGTTCTCAAAAAAATTTTAAAGCAGAGGTTAGATCTCTGAGATTTTTTTACATCTCAGCCATGTTCTATTTCTAGAACCTTTCTTTATTCCTCCATTTAATATCACTGTGCATACTAACAGAAATTCAGATAGTTTTGAAACTTCAGTTTGTTTTACAAAGAACTTTATGAAGAAAATTGCCATTTTCCAGTGCTTAACCACCTGCACTGTAAAAAAAAAAAAATAAAAAAAAATTGTGCCCATTGCCTCTTGTCTATTCACTAAGTGCAACTGGGAAAACTCTGGCTATGTTTTCTTTATTCCCCCCAATCAGGTATTTGCACTTTGATAATAATCTCTTTCAGCTTTCTCTTCTTCAGGCTGAACAGGCCCAGCTCTCTTAGCCTCGCCTCATATGGCAGACGCGCCAAGACCTTTGTCGCCTGGGTGGCCCTTCACTCCTCCAGTATGACTCTCTTGTACAGGGCAGCCCAGAACTGGCACAGAGCTCCAGATGTTTTACCAGTGCAGAGCAGAGGGGAAGGATCACTTCCTTTGACTTGCTGACCACACTCTGCCTGATAGAGCCGCAGATACCATTAATCTTTGCTGTGAGGGCACATTTCTGGCTTGTTTTTATCTTGGAGTCCATCAGGACCATCACGTGCTTCCTTGCCAACTTGCTTTCCAGCCATTTGGACCAAACCTGCTCCCGGTGCCTGGGGTTTTTCCTTCCCGGGCACAGAACTTCTCATTTCACTGTGTTGAATTTCTGTTGGCCCATTTCTCCAGCCTGTTGCAGTCTCCTTGAATGGCAGCAGAGTCATATGGTGTATCAGCCACTGCTCCCAGTTTTGTAACATCTGCAAACATGTTGCAGCTGAGCAGAATTGGCCCCAGTATTGAACCCTGGCACTTGCCACTAATGACTGGCCTCCAGTTGGACTTGATGCAGCTGATCACAACTCTCTGGGCCTTGCAGTTGAGCAGCTTTTCTATCCACCTCACTGCCCACTGATTTAGTCTACATTTCACTGTTTTGTTCATGAGGATTTTTTGGGGGACAGTGTCAAAATCTGAAGTCAGTGTAAACATCATCTAATCTGCCAAGCCAGTCATATCTTTGCAGAAGGCTGCCACTCTGTTCAGCATGGTTTTCCCTTTATAAATTCATGTTGTCTACTCTCAATCATCTTATTTTCCTTCATATGATTGAAAATGTATTTTGGGTTTACTTGCTTTCTCACTTTCCTAGGGAACTGAGGTAAGAATCACTGGCCTGTAGTTTCACTGAATCTCATTTTTGCCTGTCTTGATCAGTTTGCTTTTTTCCACAGCCCAAGAACTTCTTGTGGCTGACATAATCTTTTCAAGATAACTGAGAGTGGCCTTGCAAAGACATTTTCCAGCTCCAGTAGCACTTATGGGTGCCCAGGTCCCATACCCAATTTGGCTATGTTCAGTTTCTTTAAATATTCTCCATTTTGATCCTCCTCTACTAAGAGTAACGCTTCCTTGCTTTTTCCCACAGATTCCAGGAACCTGGAATTCCAGAAGTCTAAGCAGTGAAAACCAAGGTCTTTTCAATGTTTTCTTTTATCAGCTTTCAACAGTGGCCCAATAGCCCTGGTCTTCTTTTTGCTGCTGTTGTACCTGTTGAAACCTTGTCAGATATGACTCTAAATGGCATGCTTGGACAGTATCTGTTGACCTTGTATGCTTTGACAGTGTCTCTGTACTCTTTTCTTTTGCCCTACTTCCAAATCTCATATGCTTCCTTTCTTTGCATTTAAATGTAGTCATGCAAGACTCAGTCTGTGTGCACCCATGCAGGCATCCTGTCACCTTTACTTAATTTTCTGCACATTGGGAACCAGTCCAGAGGAGGGCCACGAGGATGATCAGGGGACTGGAGTACCTCCCGTATGAAGATAGGCTGAGAAAGTTGGGGCTGTTCAGCCTGGAGAAAGGAAGGCTGCATGGAGACCCCATAGCAGCCTTTCAGCATATGAAGGGGGCGTACAAGGATGCTTGGGAGATACTCTTCATTAAGGAGTGTAGTGATAGGACAAGGGGTAACAGGTTCAAACTTAAACAGGGAAAGTTTAGATTGGATATAAGAAGGAAATGCTTTACTGTGAGAGTGGTCGGGCACTGGAATGGATTGCCTAGGGAAGTTGTGAATGCTCCATCCCTGGTGGTGTACAAGGCCAAGTTGTACAGAGCCATAGGTGACATGGTTTAGTGAGAGGTGTTCCTGCCCATGGCAGGGGGATTGGAACTAGATGATCTTGATGTCCTTTCCAACTCTAACTGTTCTATGATTCTGTGATTCACCAGCTTGGAGAGAGGGACCCTTAAAGCTCAAGCAGCTCTCCTGTACCCCTCTTTTGCTTTAGTTCCTCTTTTTGGGCTCACACCACCATTGCTTCTTTGGGGCTAAGACTTTCAACAGCCTTCACATCCTGACTAATTTATCATTTGTTATAATTCTGAGATCCATCAAAGCACCACCCTTCATCAACTTCTCAGTCACCTGCGCAGGGAAATTGTCAATGGTGCACCTCACCAACCTTCCAGATTGCTTGAGCTCCACTGTGTTTTTCCTCCAGCAAGTACTGAGGTAGTTTAAGTTCCTCAGGACTTACAGATGTGAGGCTTCTTCCAGTTGTCTCAAGAAAGCCTCAGTTATTTCTTATTATCAAGCAGTCACTCAATACATTTGAGTGACATTGTGATCTGTTTCTTAAATCATCAACTCCCAGACGGCTCAACACCCACACCTAGGCAGAGCTCCAGATATTCTGGCTTCTCCCTCACATAGAGGGCAACTCACCTTCGTAGGCTGTTCTTCCCAAAGACCCTATATCTATTAATTGTAGCACTTAAGCTGCGTGAGCTACCCCACCACATCTCCATCATGCCAATGAAGCTGCAGCCCTGCAGCATAGAAATGACACCCCCGTACATAGACCTCTAATCCCTTCTGGTCTTTCCCCAAACTGTAAGCGTTTAGGTGCAGGCAATTCAAAGATACACCCAGATTTCTGATTTCCCAGGAAGGGTATGAGATTTTCTCCTGTCACAGCGTCCTCTTGCTACTTCTTATCTGTGTGCATACTCTTGAGGTACCCTCCCTTGAGCCCTGTTTTGTCTGATTGCAAGACCTCTTGTCTGCATCTTCATCTTTACCAGTCTAAATTGCAGCTTGCAGACACTATTAGGCTTCTTTTTATCTATAAAGTCCTTCCTCTACAGAATCACTATTGAATATAAGAAGCTTCTTTTCAAATAACGGAATCTTATCAAAATTGGAACAAAATGTTTTTAAGGCATTTACTAGGACAGTCAGAAGTTCTGAAATTATTCCTTCAAAATAAGGGAGAGATCGTATGCGTTCCATTAGACAATTATTTACCACAGCTGCTTATTAACATAAAATGGTGGTTCTTTTGCTTGGAGTTATTAAAAGCAGTAATAGCCATATGTGCTTACATTAAAAAAAAAAAAAAAATAAAAAAAAAATAATGCTGTTCTTCTTTTTATTTTGAATTCATTCCTAAATGCATCATTAACATTGAGAAGAATTTATAACAAGATAATGACTGGAAAATAACTTTTCTAATGATTGCTGTTAAATTTTAAAAAATGATGCATAGGCAATGCAGACTTTAAAAACCTCCTTCACTGTATATCTTGGTGAATGCATATGTACATACAGGCCTCTTTAGGAAAGATGTTAGGAATGTGTAATTCACCTGATGAGGAGCAAAGCTCATTACTGCTAGAGTAATCAATAACCCCAGCTAATGCGTTCAGCTGGAGACATAGACCAGATCAATAAAACCTGCCACATGCTTTTGTTTTAGGAAATGAAACCTTTTAGTTCTTAATTAAGGGAGAGACCTCACATCCTTAATGATGTTTGCAATGACTGTTGCCACAGAGGACAAGAAGAACCAAGTCTGAGGTTTGCTCTAAAAGATTTTGACAAAGTAATAAAAGAGTTGAACCAAAACTGATCTACATTTGTTTAATTTATTTTAATGCAGGAAGACTGGGGTAAAAATGGTTCAGCTGATGAATTACTGTGGTTATCAGAGGAAAAAACAACTTCCATTAGTATAATGTGTGTGCCTGCAATCTGCCGACAAAGGATACAGAATCACACTATGTAGGAGTGTTTTGTGTGGTACTGATTATGGGTCTTAAAGGCAAGGCCACTGCAAAATGTAAGTTATTATTTTTAGTTTAATCTCTGTTGTTACTATTTTTCTGACTTCTATATAATTCTATGGACTGGCACATTTTCTACAAGGCAGTTAAGCTAGGGGAAGGCACATACGGAGTAGAAAGCAGGAACAAACTAACTATAATGACTGCACTGAAAATGGATCAACTATATGCATCTAATAAAAGGATAAACATATGAGAGGGAATGAATTACTTTAAATGTTTAATAAAATATCTTATTTTCATAATACATGAAAGATGCAAATGGGCTTGTACACATGGGTTTTTATGGTGGTATTATTGTCTTTTCCAATGTTGGTATTTTGGGAAACAACTCAAACCAAGGGCTTATATAACTGCAACTAGCCTTTTTATTCCCAAAATAGTTTCTGAGCTAGATTTGCTGCAATGAATTCTTAAAGTTCAAATGTGGTTTAAGAGCAGCATATATAAAAGTTCAGACTGGCAAAGCATAAAGCCTTCACACAAAATGATTAACAGTTCAGCTGTCCAAGAAGGTATGGGGATATGGGAGGGAATGAAGGTATCAAAAGGAGAATTGTTATACATTTGCACAGCAACTTAACAATGCCAAAGCTTCCATTATCAGTAATCCTACAAATGCAAATCTATATGCCTAATTTTGCCCACATGAATGATCATTTGCAGGACCGAACTCAAAGATCATTATTATTAGCTGAGAAATAAAAAGCTAAAAAGCACAATGATTGACTCCCCTTTCATTTGCACAGTACAAGCCACCTCTAAATGTGCTGAAAGCAATAGTACTATAGTAGTTTAAAACCAAGAAATTAAAATTAGGTTAGCTGTACATACAGGGAACAGTGTGACGCAGAGGAGATCAAGACAGGTAAGGAGGCAAAGAAGTTATGTTTCATGCACAGAAAAGATATGAAGAATGCAATTTCTCAAATTAATCTTTTTTTCAATATACAATGCAGCGCTTTGAGAACAGCACTTGCATCCTGAAATGAAGATCTGGCATACGTAAGAATCTGGCATACATAAGACCTGAATTTTCTACAGGAGATGATTGGGGTTTATTTTGGTTTTCTGGTGGGCTTTGGGGTGTGGGTTTTGTTGTTTTGGGTGGGGGTTGGATCTTTATTTTTTTATGGAGTTTTTTTTTTTTTTTTTGTTTGGTTGGTTAGTTGCTTTTTTGTGCTTGTGGTGTTGGAGCAGTTTTGTCTGAATAAAACCAATATATTTTGGCTTATCAACATTTCTTTTTTTCAGGGATGAAACATTTGTTTAGGGCTTTTGGCACTCCTTTTTAAGCTTAAACAAATTATGAAACCAAGAACTGCAATGGAAATTTAAATTTTATTACTCTATATGTTGTGTCAGTTCTGGTGAATAAAGTATTCACTTGGAAAAAGACCTACCTGTACTTATCACTCAAGGAAACCTCTCATAACATTTCTTACCTATCTCTAGTCAGCTTCAAATATAGACATCTGAAGTTGATTCAGTAGCTTAAATGCAATTATTGACCGCTTTTCAGTTTCCCTACTATATCTGAGACATCAAAATGCAGCTTGAATCTAACAGAATATGCTTTCTGGTTGCCTACCACATGGAGTATCTAAACTAGATGTCTTTGTGCAGGCAAATGAGTTGCCTCCAAAGCCAAAACTAATCTCCTCCAGAGCAACATAGGTGAAATGAGTTGGTCTCTGGAGACCTCTTGAAGATGCCTACTAGGATGAAATGAAGCATCACAGGGAAATAATGTTCTCTCTCTTATGGTAAAATAAGTTGCTTGGTAGTTTGCCTAGATCATGCATCTAATTCTTAAAAAAATGAGTTCTACCTGCTATGAAAGTAACAATACCTCTGTATGCTTTAACATTATCTCCTGTCTGAAGCCATTGAGAGCCATGCTGCAAACTTGAATGATAGCAAAAGTGAACATTTTATTCATATGAATTAAGCTGCAACAATACAGTATTTTTTCTTCCACACTTTCTGTTTTGAACAAGATATTTTAAGCCTTAAATTTCTCATATTTCCAAATATCTTTAGATGCTCATGAAAAATAGAAAACAGCCCATTTTAGAAGATTATGCTATATAAAATACAAGCTAACTATCTGAAAAAAATGAAGAGGGGGGAAAATAGCTCTAAGAGGCTATATTTCAACCAGATGAGGAAGCTTAGTAAAGAAATATGATCAAAGCAACTTAATATATGCCTGCCAGATATAATAGGTACATATTAAATTTTCACTTTTAACTTTGGGTATGGTTGTTTGAAGATTTGCATATCTCTATAGCTGTTGAACATTTTTCTTTCTACAGATTCTATAAAACAACTTGAAACTCAATGGAATGTAGAAAAAAAGAGTCAGGAGAAAAGAGGGTGCCATGACTTTCAGGATCAACATGTCTGTGCTGAATATTTAATTAATCAAAGATAACAACAGGTAATTACGAAATCAAGCAAAGTTTTATTATGCATTATTTTATAATTCATGAGGGTGTGTCATAAAATTGCAAGCATTTGTACTTTAAAAAAACTAACCATGTGTTTAATGCAAATGTAATCGTGCTAATGTAGTTCACATTCTAACATGCACATTGGGAGAGTGCGTAATAATGAGAGACCTTGTAAACAAAATCACTGGGAAATACCAGATGTAGCAAAATTTTATTTCTTATTGCAAAATTTGGAGATTAAAAGATCACCTATATAAATGGCCTGTAAAAAAGACCTCACAAACCCTCATCAAATTTTCTGACCACACCAAGCTGGCGAACATGTTGTAGGGAAGAGATGCCATCCAGAGGGGCCTTGATGGGCTTGAGAGCTGGACATGTGCAAATCTCATGAAGTCCATAAAGGTAAGTGCAATGTCCTGGAACCTTAGCTTAAGAGGGTATAGTTAGGCAATACATTGAAATTGAAAGGTAATAAGTTGTCTAAGGTTAGTTAGAATCATTAATGCCTAAACCCAGTTTGCTAGTGGGTTCTAATGTGCCACAGAGTATCCAAGATATCCGTATAGGATGGCAAACCTGGTCACCTGACTTATGACTCTGGATTCTTGGTATCCAGATGATTCCCTCAGAACTTATTTTAATCTTGATCTGATTTTGAAATGTTTGGAACACTTACCCTCAAAAATGTTATCAGGGAATGGTTCTTATTAGGGTTATTCCTGAAAGCAAGAAAAAACAAGGCTATGTTATGTTTAGACAGATCAAAGAACTATGTGATTCAGCAGTCTGTCTCCAATAATAACAGAAAGTTGCAGAGTAAGTACAGGTGAAGCATATATGGTACTTTCCCTTAATATTTTCCCATTGTAAATTCATTCCCCAAATTATTACTTATTACTCCATTATTTAGACATAACATAGTCTAACCTAGAAAGTATTGTATAAACAAGAAGTGGTAAATAAGTATATTCTCTCAACACCTGGAAAGGAAAATGATCCAACAAAATTCAGCTGCATAAAAAAGATCTTTTTTTCAGTTTTGCTTTGCTAAATCTCTGATTAAATGCCTTCACCGTGTTGATCTTCTACCAATATATTCTTGCAGCAGTTACTCAACTACATATATGTTTTCACTCCTTTGTGATGTGGAGCTTAGTTCAGAAAATTTTTATTCACAGAGGAGTATGTAGGGCAGATAGTGAGATTTAAGATGCTGGTGTAACTTCTTTCACTCAAAGACACTCTGCAAACTCTCCACAGAAATCATTTAGCTGCATTCCCATTGTTTTGAAGATGATATAGCACATAGCTGAATGATGGGACAAAAAGTTTATTTTGTGGCTGCATCCCTGTCCTGGGTTCAGCAGTAGCAGTCATTTCTCAGTAGCTGGTGTAGTGCTGTGGTTTTGACTTTCAGCCTGGGAACAACACTGATAACACTGATGTTTTTAGTTACTGCTCAGTAATGCTTACTCTGACGAAGGACTTTCTGAGTCTCATGCTCTGCCAGGAAGGAGGGGAAGCTGAGAGGAAACAGAGACAGGACACCTGACACAAATTAGCCAAAGAGGTATTCCATACCACAGCACGACATGCCCAGGATGTAAAAACTGGGGGAAGTTACCTGGAAGAGTTAGTTCACTGCTCGGACAGTCTAGGTATTGGTTGGCAGGTGGTGAGCGGTTGTATTCTCTTCCCTTGTTATTTCCCTTATCATTATTATTCTTGGTGGTGGCAGCAGTGGTTTGTGTTATACCTTAGTTACTGGACTTTTCTGATGTCAACTCATGGGAGTTACATTCTTTCGATTCTTTCTAGTCCCTCCAGGAGTGGGAGGAGTAAGGGGGGGGGGGCAGAATTAATGAACTGTGTGGCTAATTTATGGCTGGGTTTAAATCATGACAATCCCCAACTACAATTTCAGTTCAAAAAGTGCAAATTATATTTGCAAACTGGTACCTTATTTTTCATCTCAGCACTGAGCCAGTCATTTCATGAAGAGTGGCTGGTATTTTTCCTCTACAGTATTATAATCCAAACTCATTCCAGGGAAAGACCTTCTAGCCCTAGGCTTAGAAAGATTTTTTAGAATTTTTATAGCTGAGTCATATACCTTGAAAAATGGGGTTTATAATGGAAATGCTGATATAATATTAACCATAGCAGCAAGAAGTGCACCATGGTAATTTATTTATGTGTTGCTTTTCAATTACTTTGCATGCTATTGTTATCGGTTTTATGGCAAGTATTATTTTTCAACAAGTTTCTGATTTGCAAGTTTATACTGCAATCTCTGAAGTTGGCTGAGGTCTTCATACAAATTAATTGAACTCTTCAAGGAAATTGCTTAGGCCTAGAAAACTGACACAATTTATTATTGTTTCCAAAGGGAAAACTTAATGTCTTCACTACAGTATGGGCCCAGTTCTATCATAGTTGTCTTTATAGTGGTAGGCATAATAACACAAATAATAATGTAATAATAATTCTTAAAAATCATCAGCAGACATCTGTTCAAGTCAGAAAAGATGGCTGTCCTAATTATCTTCTGAATTCTTAAGAATTAATATTGGTACAATTCCAATTTCTGTGAATTTATTACAGATTGTACCACTTAGAAGAGCTAAAATTATCTCTTTTCTAATGGAATGAACTAAAATCTGAAGGAATATATATAAAACACAGAATTAAAGCTCAAGATTTATGGGGAAGGAGAGAACATGGACTTTACTCATAACAGATTTATAGAAAGAATAATTACAGTATTCCAGGTGTCTGTAAACTATTAACAGAGAAGCAGAAGGAGGTACTTCAAATCTTAATTCATGATCAAAAAGGTAACTCAGCTGTCATCGCAGAGACTTGGTGGGATACGCTGCACATCTGACACATATAGAAGAATAAAATTTGTTCAGGGAGACAAGGGAAAAAGGCAGGAAATTTGTTTCATATTAAAGGTATAAATACTAGTTTGGATACTGCATGAGAACAGACTGATTGAAACACTCTGGCTAATGTTAAAAGGGAATAAGAAAAGGGAACTGCTATGGCTGGGGTTTACTCTCAGCTATTAAAGACATACAGTGAGTAAAACCCAATAGAGAAATCTTTTTGTCACTAACACAAGAATGAGCAAAGCATCATAACTAATAATAAATGAAATATTTAACTATCAAGAGGCCTGTTGGGAGCAGGGTAAAGGAAGATTTTGGAATTAGTGAAGAAATCATAGAATCATAGAAGTTGGGGTTGGATCATCAAGTTCTAACCCCCCTGCCATGGGCGGGGACACCTCTAACAGGCAGAGACAGCTCCCACTAAACCATGCCACCCAAGGCTCTGTCCAACCCCGCCTTGAACCTGCCAGCAATGGAGCATTCACAACCTCCCTGGGCAACCCGTTCCAGTGCTCACCACCCTTACAGTAAAGAATTTCTTCCTCATATCCAATCTAAACTTCCCATCAGAAAACTTGCTGAGGGCACACTCAATCCCACTGTCCATGTCACTGACAAAGATGTTGAACAAGACCGGTCCCAGCACCGATCCCTGAGGGACACCACTCATTACTGGCCTCCAGCTGGATATTGAGCCATTGAGTACAACTCTTTGCATGTGGCCATCCAAGCAGTTCTTTATCCACCAAGTGGTCCACCTATCAAATTGATGTCTCTCTAACTTAGAGACAAGGATGTTACGTGAGACAGAAGATGGAGACATCCATAAGGCAGGAATACTCTTCTGTACTGATTCTGTATAAGATGGGAAGTTGCTGAAGTGACGGTGAGAGTAACAACATTATGATATGATCTTTAAAAAACCGTTGGAGAGAAAACAGCAAAGTAAGAGCAAGAGGCTCTAAAAACACCCTGCAGGATTGGTGTGAAAGGAAAGTATATCTATATTAAAAAGTGTGCAGAAGGGGTGATAGCTTTTAAAAGAAATAAGTGCAAATTATTCCATTTCAGATGGTGGCTGGGGAAGAAGGACTACATTAACTCAGCTAAATCAACTTATCTTGACTGTCCTTAAATTCAACAGGAAAGTTCACACAGTGCTAACATGACCAAAGACTGAGAAGTTGTATTAAGGGAAATATTTACATGGGACTGTAAGCCTTCATGAGAAATCATGAGATGATCATGAGATGCAAGTATGGAAAGTGTTCTGAAAAGCCACCACCCTGTAAGTGCTTTAATACGATGTAAAGTGATAGTTTGCTAGTGAGAGAAGACAAATTTGGTGTGCTAACAAATCAAACATATTTGCAACCTTTTTTGTACCACTCCTACAAGGAAAATACAACCCACATCCCAAATCCAACTGTGGAGTTGGAAGAGCTTAGCTTTCCACATATCAAGTGCATTACATTCCACTTCAGTCATAAGGTGAAATCATAGAATCATAGAATAGTTAGGGTTGTAAAGGGCGTTAAGATGATCTAGTTCCAGCCCCCCTGCAATGGGCAGGGACACCTCCCACTAAACCCTAAACCATACCGCCTGGCCTTGAACACCCCCAGGGATGGAGCATTCACAGCTTCCCTGGGCAGCACATTCCGGTGTCTCACCACCTTTACAGTAAAGAATTTCTTCCTCATATACAATCTAGACTTCCCTGTTTAAGTTTGAACCCGTTGCTCTTTGTCCTCTCACTACGGTCCCTAATGAAGAGGCTCTCCCCAGCATCCCTATAGGCCCCCTTCAGGTATTGGAAGGCTGCTATGAGGCCCCCATGCAGCCTTCTCTTCTCCAGGCTGAACAGCCCCAACTTTCTCAGCCTATCTTCATATGGGAGGTGTTCTAGTCCCCTGATCATCCTCGTGGCCCTCCTCTGGACTTTTTTCAACAGTTCCATGTCCTTTTTACATTGAGGACACCAGAACTGCACACAATACTCCAAGTGAGGTCTCACGAGAGCAGAGTAGAGGGGCAGGAT
>JANRGW010011747.1:0-12137 GCA_024733675.1 Psilopsiagon aymara
AGGTGTAGGACCTTGCACTTGTCATGGTTAAACTTCATCAGGTTGGCATCAGCCCACCTCACAAGCGTGTCAAGGTCACTCTGGATGGCATTCCTTCCCTCCAGCGTATTGACCAAACCACCCAGCTTGGTGTCATTGGCAAACTTGCTGAGGGCGCACTCAATCCCACTGTCCATGTCACCACCAAAGATGTTGAACAAGACTGATCCCAACACCGATCCCTGAGGGACACCACTCATTACTGGTCTCCAGTTGGACATTGAGCCATTGAGCACAACTCTGCGTGCGGCCATCCAGCCAGTTCTGTATCCACTGAGTGGTTCACCTATCAAATTGATGTCTCTCCAACTTAGAGACCAGAATGTCATGTGGGGCAGTGTCAGACACTTTGCACAAGTCCAGAACACAAGTCAATGAAAGGCCACTGAACATAGGAATGGTGTTTACCTAAAATATTGCAATTAAACATTAAAAGTTATGCTTTAGGTTAGGGTAACTGCAGCGTGTTCCTTTGGTGTCACTGGCCCTGCATCAGCACGCTGCCATGTAGAAAAGCATGCACAAGTAAGTGTGCAGTGAAACCACAGTGGAGAGTTGCAAGTCCTCAACCTTAGCTGCGTAGTTCAGTGCTTCCAGGCTGGGGGCCACAGTGTGAGGATGCAGAGGACATCACAGCTCATATTTCTGTCCAGGCTGTTAAGATCCTGCTGTTGTTGCTGGTTACATACAGACAGGGCTGCATGCAAGACTGTTACTGTGTAATGTACACCATGAATCTTGCTTGTTTTAGTGATAGTGTATCGGAAACCTCTTCAGCTTTTGACTAAGCCTTCGTTGTTGTTGATATAATTAGACCAGAGTCAACGGAGACCCTCTCTAAAGAGCTCAGGCATGAGTGCATTAAGCTTTCTGGGACTGTGATGGGATGTGCTTGGACTTTGGGTCCAAGGCTGTGGTTGCGTGGTACGGTAAATCTGACTGCAGAGCTCCTGATAGTAGACCCAAAATGATGCAGTGCACTGACATGGTATGAACTCACCCTGTGTTTTCAGATTTGTTCCAGAAAAGTAGGATGGACTAACTTCGTACTGAGAAGCTTTACACAAGATCAGGTTTCAGCTCTCCTCTTCAGGCAGTGCTCCTCGTTACATAGAGCTGGAATAAATTCCTTACCAGTTGTGGAGGTTATTCAACAGAAATCTGCATGTGCCTGCTCTGGATCATATTTGTACTGTTGAGTAACCTGATAGCACTGATAAGCAGCAGTGATTACAGGACTATGCTCTGAGGTATGAGCCTGAGATTAAAAAACATCTTGAAATGGTTAGGTTTTTCCCTTAGCAGTAGCTCTTGTACCTATTGTTTCTGATATCTACTTACAAAAAGGCAGTGAGAGGGAAGCATTAAAAACTAAAGAGTCAACCCAGCTTTCTGCTGCATTGTTATCTTGTATATTAGTGAGAAAATGATGCCCTGTACCTTCCTCTCTTCTCCCTTACACAGACCTGAATCATTAGGACTCTGCTAATAAATTCCATTTAGATTGTCTGGGCTATTTCCTATGTATTTAACAATGGAATAAATTCAATCAAGTGTCCATTGGTTAGCTGAACAACTTCAGTTGCAAGCAAAACGAAGCAACAGTATTCTGCCAAAAAGCAAGCACGGATTTTAATCCATTGTTGAAAGTGCAGTATTTTTCAGTGTTCTCTCCTCTGTCCTCTATCAAAGGCATCTTTAACAGACCCATACAGACACTTGCCACAGTCCTGCTTTCTGTTACCTACCTCTAATTCTTAAGGAGCACTGGAATTTATAATGTTACATTAAGCTTGATTCATTACCACTAGTTTCACTCATAGCAGCCCTGTTTGTGTCAACAAAACTGCATGAAAAGCATTGCCTGTTACCCTGAGGGGGACTGATAGCTGTGTTCCTTGTACCATGGCCCTGTTTTTCTAAACAAGATTTTATCTAAAGCTATTCCAACTCTCCTTCTGCTCCTTTATTCTGACTTAAGTTTAAAACTGTAATAAGAACTTGTCAGTAGCTTTTCCTGTTAGGCTGTTACTAGGACAAAGATAAAATACTCTAATGAATATCCCAATTTTGTGAATCTTTATGATGTTCTTTACTTAATGCCAAGGGGAAGAAAAGAAACGCCACATGATGGGATGCTGCAGGGGACAGGCTCTGCCAGAAACAGCTTTTCATGCACTCAGACACCCCCATCAACCGAGTCCTGCCCCTCTCATGCCTCCAATGTGGTAGTGATGCTTGTTCCAGCTGGCCCTAGTGGTGAGCTTTGGGCAATGGCTTGAATCCAGAATATAATGGTGCCATCTTGGATGCTATGCAGTGCTAGACATGGTGTGATAGTGTTGCCCTTGTCAACAGCCCTGAAGGTCATTATAACCATGTGGCAGAACTGGCTGCCAGTCCCTCTGGGCATGATGACATGCCCCTGCACCTCTATGATGGTTTCAGGTATGCTGTCCTGTCAGGTGTTGGTCCATGTTGGTCCCACATAAGGCTCATGGCATGGTTTGCATTGCCCAGTTGTCAGTGACACCATGCTGAAGCCATTTGTACCAGCTCAGGTGAGGTGATCACACTCCCATGTCACACAAAATTGTGGAGAGGAACTTCCTGCTGTTAAGATTTGTATCTTTGGGGACTCTGGGCCTAAATGTCTCCTTTTTGATTAAATACAGAACTGATGAAACATGCATATATATGTTATTACTGGCTGTTGTATTGCAACACAACAGACCGGAAAACTGACTAATAACAAAGACAAGGAAATAACTCCTTTTTAACTCCAACACATTGCCATTTAATTTAATTCCTGTTCATCTCTCTCTGGTCCCAGTTGCAGCGCCCCCTTCTGCTTGACTGGAAGAGTGCAAGGGTCTCACGTTTTAGACAAAGACCCATACTGCGGCCATCAATGTGTGCAGATTTTGGCTATTGTCCAGTCAGATACCAGGGCATAACTGGCCATGTGAGTCCTCATGAGAAGCCCCTGGTATCCGCCATCCATCTCTTTAACTTGTGATGGCCAGTCCTGCGAGTCCATAAGAATGGCCTGCTCATTGGCCTAAAAGAGAAAGCGCAGGAAATGTGTTTGTGTGAAAAAAGAAAAGAGGAGAAACAACCAAGAAGGAGCTTCAGAAACAAATCCCTTTTCTCTGGTGTGTTTGAGGAGCAGCTGGCTCCAAATGATAATTATCCTCTGTTTAGGAGCAATAAATTAAAGCAGAGTGAAATAAAGGCAGTAATATTCCCAAAGACCTAGCTGATAATTTATAAGGGTTTGTAATCACTCTAATTAAATGTATATTAGAAATCTATAACTACAGTATAAAGCTGATTTAAAATGACAGTTACTTTCTTGCATCATGTACCTCTTCCTAACGATGACTTGTATTTGACAAAGTTGTATTAACAATGTTTGTTTTAAAATCAACTCAGTGCATGCTTGCAATGAACCTGTCAGACTCGGTGATGACATCCTTTTCAAGAGCATCTCCAGACCTTAAACAGACACTGCATCTTCCGAGTTTGGAAAATGCTGAACAACATCATGTATGACATTGTAAAAACCTGCAGGTGCAGGATCGTCCACAGCAGAAGCAAATAAGGAAATAAAAATTTCAGCTCCCTCTGTGTGTTTGCAACGTTGAAAGGCAGCTTTCTGAGTTTCAGAGCCAAGGTGATCACCTTCCTGTAAGAAGTCACTGCTGGTTGTATGGCACACTCCCCTCAAAATTTCGTTACATAGCAAAGCCTGGTTTCCCTTAATGAGATTCCTAATCAATTGCAGAGTACTGCATTGAATTAATTAAAACCTACAAGTTTTTAGAATCAAGGGCCCCAAACTGGGGATCTGGGAGCCCAGATCCCCAAGGACAGCAGCTGTCCCCAGAAGTGCAGCGGTAACATTTCTTGCTCCTGAAAACTAGTCTTAAATCTTCCAATAAATGTTTCCTATTAGCAGCTGTTCAGTGGTTAATTAAGTCTCACTGTAGATTTCTTCTGTTTGTGTGCATGTGTATCTGAGTGCCTTCTTTCCTCCTGCCTTCAGAGATAACTGGGGAAGGTCTAGGAGGATAGTAGGGTAGATAACATTGCCCTCACAGTACCCTGTGTCTCACCTGCATGTGTCCCCTGGCATCTGCTTGGATAGGATATGGAGAAGTGGGGAAGCTATACTGTGAACACCCTGACAGCCAAATTAGCCCTCATACCTCAAATATCTCAACATGAATCACCAAATTAATGTATGTCATAGCAGCTGATTGCTGCTATGTCATACATTGTGATGTGCTCGAAATTGCCTTTATTCCCTAAAAATAGAAAGTGTATTTCAAATACGCATTTGGAATGCATGTACTTTATGGACTTGCAACTTTTAATTGCTCTAAATGTGGTACTACGCTGTGATGGGAAACACACTGGCTCTGTCATATAAGTCTGATTTTGTTGCAGTGCTTGGATCAGGAGGAATGTGCTGGGATAAAAAGTGCTATGCATTAGTCAGAAATACAGGCCAGTTTAATGCTCTGAATTAAAAAGCAAAGTAAGAATAATGTGGCACACTGCTGGAGACCTTCCAGCAACTGGTGGAAAGAGAACTGAATCAGGATTTCAGCTGTGAAAATGAAGAAGGTGTATCGCTAATGCCCAAATCCCGCTCAAAACTTCAGATGCATCTAAATGGATTGCAGAAATGTTTGACCAAAATGGAATAAGAGGAGAGCAGAGCTCAGGCAGCGCTTGATTCTCATTTCTGAAATTCTGGGCTTGACAGAAGGTCTCTTAGCTCTGAGAGATTTAGCAAGCCAACATCCAATGTCTTTTTGTTGTGGCTCAGCCGTGGCTAACAGCCAAACTCCTACCCAGCTGCTCACTTCACTCACTCCAGTGGGATGGGGGAAGAAAATAGGAAAAATCCCATGAACAAGAGAACAAGTGGCTTGAGATAAATGATGGGAGACTGCCTACCAATTACTGTTTTGGGAAAACAGATGGGGGAAAATTAGTTTTAATTCATTGCCAGTTAAAATAGATCAGTGTGAAACAAGATGATAAACATTAACACAGCACCTTTCCTGCCCACTTTTCCATGCTCAGCTTCACTGTTTCATTCCTGATCCTCTCTCGCCAAAGCAGTGCCTGTGGGTGGGGAACAGGGGGATTGCAGTCTGCTCATAACCACTTATCTCTGCCATTTCTCTGCCTGGAAAAGTCTGTGCCTGGCATGGGGCAGCCCTTGGCTGTTTCTCACACTCTTACAACCCCCCAGTGCCTTTGATACCTGCATTCGATGTAATGACTTTGCAATGAAAGGGCAATTCTTGTGCTTTATTGAGTTGAGACCAAGGCCAGAAGTCAGTGCTGTTTTGTGCTCTCGTCTCGTGCTGGATGGTCACCCAGAAAATCAATGGAAACCCTTGGAAAATGAAGAGCTCACTGTGCATGCTTAGAGAAGTGGTGCATGGTTAGGTAAGATCAGAAATGCCAGCAAATTTCTGATGTCTTACTTCCTGACAGAGAAACACAATTAGTAATGAAAGATACACAAAGATGCCAGTGGACATGAATGAAATGTAAACATGAATCTAAGCAAGTCATCAAGGGTAAAGACGCAGTGCAGTTAGCAAAAGGAAATTTCATGTGAGAAATGGGACAAAGAAGAACTGTGATTGCCTTATTTCAGCTAGCCTGTATATGCCAACACAATGTGCTGGCATTTCTGAACAGCGTTTTCCCAGATAGCTGCATATTGCAAATACTAAGTATATTTACCCCAGTTACATAATTATGTACCATTATACAAGTCAAATAATGGCATTAGAATTGACAAAATTCTATATATGTGCTCTCTTTCTAATGTAATGCTATCAGAGTAACCTAAACACCCACTGAAAGTCAGAAATAGGCGCATAAGGGAATGTTTTCCTTCATGTATCCATATGCTTCTATATTTAAATCACTGTTAATTAGGTATAGGTATGTAATTTCTTTATTGCTGTGAACAAACAGGAAGAGCTCTGTTCATTTTTCACGGGAAAAAAATTAAAAAGCCATCAGAGTGAAGTGTTTATAGTATTTTCATGCAGATGAATAAGGAAAACATTAGTAAGCATCTGCCAAGATTTATATTTGATGTTTCTCATTTAAACTTGTAATTTTTAAATATGAAGAAGCCTAGAGGTGTAACGGCACAGCTATGATCTCCTGCTCTTTTCATTCTTTCTGCCTTTTCTGTGCAAGTGATCACGGTACTGAGAGCACAGATGACTTGGAAGACACACAACCCTTCTCCCTTTCTTTGGGGACAAGTTTTAATAAAACCTCTATAAATCTGGGGATGATAAAGGGTGGGTGCAGGGAGCAGAAGTGCTTTCCTTCCTTTTCCGAAGTCTTGTTTGTGAAACAAATCTGTGCTCCTGCTCTTTTGGAACAGGTTTAAGAGCAAATCCAGAGGGGGTCCATTCCCTTTCTCCAGTGTCTCCCTTCCTGCAAAAGAAGGGGAAGCAGCAGCTGCTGCAGGGAGCAAGACTCATGGTCCTTAAGCAAGGCAGGGAGAGTCATGCCCTTTGCTCCTCCTGGAGAAGGGGGTAAAGCAGTATTTAGGCAGGCACATATTGCGATGGAAATGCAGCACACGACTTCCAGGTCAAGACAATCCGTTGGAGGTGCCTGTCCTGTGCTGTGGAGGGCAGAGCAACCTTTTCAGGTCACAGGTGCCCTGTCTTAATGAGGAACTTGGAATTTGACCCAGAGCAGATGAGCCTGACACTGAGCCAGTCCATGGAGCACTAATACAGTCTTTATTGTGATCAATCCAAAGTGATTTAAAAGTGAAAATGAGCTTTGGAAAGGTGAAACAGGAGGTGGAAGGGAAAAGAGGAGGGGAAGACTGTGCCTTCTGCTCTTGCTGAGTTTGATCAGAGGAGATGCAGCTGATGGAGCCTCAGAGAATGGTCACTGAGAAGGCAGAGAAGAGAGCGCAGCAAGTTTTCCTTGCTGACACCAACATTAGACAAGCAGCCTTTGATAATAACAGCCTGTGAGCTAATAAGAAATATTTCTTACCCCACTACATGTTTAAAGACTAAGCTGCTAAAATGTACATTTCCATATCTGCAAAATTTGAGGCAAAAATCAGTTCAGATGTCACTTCAGTGGAGGTTTTTAACGGACTTAAATATTTTTTTTAAGCTTTAACACTGAAAGCATAAACTGAAATGTCTTTAATTTCCTCTTTAATAGCTTACATTCAGTAGCACGTACTACTAACTATATTCTCTGTGTAGCACTGTTTTTTAACTAAATGTCTTGGTGTGACAGCAAAACCGCAGGTCTTAAGAGCTGTGTAGACAGTTTGCTACAGTCTCTTCTGCTTACCTCAGTGGACAGGGTTTTTCTGAAAATTGGAAGCAAAAGTCAAAAAATGATGAGGTCAGCTGGAGATTCTGAGAGCAAGTGGGACAGCCAAAGGCGGTATGAACACAGCACAGGAGCAAGGCAATTTCCTCACTTCATTTTCACCAGAAGACGCCAGAAAAGAGTCCTTCCCAGTCTTTTCTCTTATGTAAAGAAGAACTGACTCGCTGTTAAAGATTAAAGATGTCACGAGAAGATGTGCTTTTCAAACCATAAAATTTGACAGACACTTTCTGTCCGTTTTCTAGACTGTGTTAATCCAAGCATAGAAGCTTTAAGAATCTTCCTAGCAGTTTGGTAGAGACTTTAATATTAACCCCAGGGGACTGGAAGGGGCCAAATGCTTATTCATTTAAGGAGAAACCCCCCTCAAAAAAAAAAAAAAAAAAAAGATAAAGGAAATAATAACAATGGCTTTAGTAATTTTGGACCAGTATTTCTTTCTTTATGAAGTTATAAACATGTTTGGAACAACGAGAAATTTCACAGCTTCTCACACGTCACACTTTAACCAAAAATTTTCCTATGTAAAATAGCAGAGTGCCAGCTCCCAAAGGAGGAGGACTTTCGAAAGGCCTGAGACAGATCCACGTACCAAGTCAGCCATGTAGGAGAGCAGTGCACGGTCTTGCATGCCTCTACTAGCCTATTTCCCTTTAAACACAGAGCTACTGGAATAGGTTTGTGGGGAGTGCAGGACAGAGAGTACAACGCTGCCCTGTCATCCTTCCTTTTTGTGCAATGCCATGTCCACGGATCAGCACTTTTCCTCTTTAAACATTGCTCCCAGAGAGTGATAGGGATAGACACCAGCAGTGCAAATTCATCAATGTTTCTGCATGGAAAGATGAAGGCACCTCTGAGGAGCCATTCAAAGAGTCTGAACAAGTGCTGAGCCGGCACCTTGGTCCAGATACTGTATCTTCTCCTTGATACTAACTGCAGAAACTGGGTTACCTTCAATAAATGGATCTCAAGGACTTTTTACATGGTGCAAAAAAATTTAGCAGATGATATTTTGACTTAATCAAGAAAATACAATAGACCTAACTTTTTTTAATGGTGTGTGTCCTGAATTTACTTTTACATGTGCTTTCAAAGTTCTGTAAATAAAGACACTTCTAATAATGGATCAAAGGAAGAACAGAATAACTCTGTTTCACAACCATTTATTCTCTCCCTAATTAATTCAATGTTTTAGATGGAAATTTGTTGGAAAAGACAACTCTTTGGATTGTGCAAAGGAGCATAAAAGAATGTAAAAGAACTCAAAACCTAAGTACAATTCTGTCTGTTGTTCGGGAAATGGCTGATTAAATCTTTCTCTAAAAATCTTGCTTTTTCATAGGTCAATCTGATGACTTTGAATAAACTTTTTAATGTCATTGTGGAAAAGTCCAGTGGAAAATTAAAGCTTAGGGTGTGTTTGCCAATGCTGACAACCTAAGCTGTTCTGTGTGCCACCATCACATTTGCTTTGTATCTATATACCTACCTATATGTATTTATTGTAGCAATAATGTGGGAGAGGAAACCAGGTTCGATGAAACCATCTCTATTAAAGCACAGATGTACCACCACCACCCCCACCCCCCAAAAAAAAAGAGAAATACAAATGCTGTCTCCTCAAATACCTTGAAAATCTTCAGAACTTTCCAATAATTTTCAATTACGTTGCTTGGAGAATTGCATTACAACAGCCAAATTTCACTGATCAGGCAGTATCCATTTTCTGTTTTGGAAGAGTGGTTCATGTTGATGCATGCTGTCAGATCATTGCATTAATCTTATTAGTGCACATGAGTTCTCATGGCTAAAAGACACTTGCTTTAGTTTTTGCAACATCTAGATAAGTCCCATAAAGGAAAGTGACTTTCCTAATCTTTGCAAGGAGCATCCAGATGCCTGAGTGGAACTGGTGGGGAGGAGAGAGTCAAGGTAGCCTCTGAGATAGAATAGATTCTGGAAGCATTTTCCCTCATCCAAAATTCTCATTCTCAGAACTAATTTCTCTGCTTGAAAAAGTCAATTCAAAGCAGATTAGAGATGTAATCTTTGCAGGTTTATTAAATTGGAATATCTACTAATTTTGTGAAAAACACATTTGTCATAAATCTCTTACTAAGATATCTTGGGCTTTCTGAGATCAGTCGTACACATATTTCATTTTTAAGATCAAATACATAAGGTAGCTTTGAGAAAAAACTGTTGTAAAAATCAAAGTTATTAGAATTGTGCTTTCTGTATGGTACATAACACTTTTTCTTGTGGTGGCATATTATACCAGTGTGCTGGTTAATTTTTTTGCTTCTGCTACTAAGCCGAAGTTTTGTATAAGTAGCTCATCCATTCGTGCTGCACAGTCAAAATTCAACCCTCTTACTATAGTGAAATGCTGTGTTAGAATAGAAACTGAAAAAATAATGAAGAAAGTCTTTCACTAATGCAAGCATGGAATCTATGTCTATTCTTATACTCATTTAGGGTGTACATGTGTGCTTTGGTCTGTGCATAGCAGTCTGCTGTATGGACTGCTTTTCCATTTAATGTAGGAAGCTTCTGATCATGAAGTTCACCCATTCATGACGAATTACAAAACCACAGCTGCAGCACGTCTAGTAATCTAGTAATCTTTCCCGTAGACCATCTTCTAAGGACCTTTATCACTACTTCAGCGTTGAGACTTCTTTAGCTGCACAGTGAAAATCGTGTACATTTGGGAGATAAGTGTTTGTGCTTCTGGGATTCCCTTTCAGCAAACTGTGATCCAAAGCCCTGTGCAATGTAAGAGGTTTATATAATTAGGATTCAACCGCAAGCTTTCAATTTCCAGGCACATTTGAGGTGTCTTTCCCACCCATCATTCTAGACCCCATGAAGATTAGCTTTTCCATCCTTCTAAAATACTTTGTAATAGGCAATGCACTGCTCCCATGCCCTCCTGTCAGGGATGTTCCTCTTGCCCAGAGGATTGTGTGCTTTGACTCCTGTTTGGTAGCATAAAGGGACTGTCATGTGCTTGGAGTTCTGGAGCTTATGGGCTGTGAATCATGCCGGAACAAACTCAGATTGAGTGCTAAAAGCGAATGTGAAACTTATATTCCTTCCCAATTTCTGAGTAATTTCTAGTCTACTTTCTGCAGTAGCTCAGGTCCTATTTCAGCACGATTGCAAACGTGCCTTCCTGCATGCCTCATTAAAGTCATGAGACAGAGCAGCTTTCTAAATCCAAACTTATATTAATATGGCAGGCAGGAAAGTGGAAGGGATAAATAAAATCAGACTTGCATTTGGTCTTTCACAACTGCCCTGAAGAGCCACTCTCTGGAAAACTTAAATGAAGACAAAACTTCATGAAGGTTGTGGGTGATTAGTAGTGCACCAAAGAGATGCTAATGCAGTGAACTTTCCAAGCTCTCATGTAATGCTGGTGGCACAGAATAGTTTTTCATGTGGCGTTTTCAGCTTGAAGAAAGCTTCCCTTTAAGCACAAATGTAATAGAATATACATGATGTGCTTATATCTCAACATTTACGTTGGGATATGATTCCTGTTCATTAGCATGATTACGCTTGTTATGTGCTCAGAGATCAGCAGTGTTTGTTTTCTTATGCACATAAAACATCAGAATGATGCTTAGACGCTGCACCCTAAATATCAAGTTACTTGGATATCAAGTTCTTACAGAAACAAATTTATTTTTTTCATACAGAAATTTGTCACTTTCTTAATCTAATAAATACTTAATAGTTTTACAAGTTTGAAAAATCACAATGCAGAATGTTAGATTTACCAGCACTGGTAGGTGATATTTAAAGCAGAAACATTTATAAAAGCAGAACACATGGGAATCAGCAAGTCACAGTAATTTCACTTGCTGCAGTTTGCTTATTTCTAAAGCACTTTCTAGTCCATTCTCCTTCCTGAGTAATCCCAAGGTCACCACCTCACAACTTTGAGCAGCAGGTCCTTTAACCTGCTTACTGCTATGAGAGATGAAAAGTGATTATTTTAATGCTTACTTTAAATTTATTTTTCTTTAACTCCTATTTATGTTCTCCTTATCCAGTCTTCTGCACTGAAGCTAAAAAAGAAGCTTCTGTTATCTCAGTTATTTATGACTTCGGTCACTTCTATTAAATCCCTACTTATGAACATGGTTTTCTAACTTGTTCTCATAACTCATTTCTTTTAATCTTGAGATTACTACTGCCCTTCTTGGCCCTTTCTGATTTTTTTTTCCCAAGAGCTGCACTTGCAATGGTTTCTTGTCAGAGTTTTTTCTAATTCAGGGGTGAGTGTGGGGATTTTTTTTTTTTCTTGGGTTATTTTTAAATGTTATTTTTTTTCTTTTCATAAAATGCTTAATGCTTGCAAGAAAGAAAAGGAAGCCCATAGAAAGAGGTTTAACAAAGAATAATGCCCAGCATAGCATTCATTCATATTTTGCATCATATCAACTAAGCAGAAAGATCGTGGGGGAGGAGCCTTCTTTGGAACACGTAGTTGGAATGTATTTTTTTCAAATCAAGTACCACTCATGTTATACTTGTCATTTTATAGGGAAGCCAGTAGTAGCTGTACATTTAAGGTGAGTATTAGAGTCATAGAATCATAGAATAGTTAGGGTTGGAAAGGACCTTAAGACCATCTAGTTCCAGCCCCCCTGCCATGGGCAGGG
>JANRGW010011748.1:0-14371 GCA_024733675.1 Psilopsiagon aymara
TGCCTGCGGCGCCGCCCGCGAGGCCTGTAGGGGCCGGGGCAGCGGCGGCATGAGGAGCCGCTGCGGCCGCCGGCAGTGAATGGGCATCGCGGCGGAGCGGGAGCAGCCGCAGCCGCAGCCGGAGCCGGAGCCGGAGCCGGAGCCGGATCCGCGGCCGCCGCGATGGCTCAGGAGAAAATGGAGCTGGACCTGGAGCTGCCGCCGGGGAGCGCCGCGGCCCCGAGCGACGGGGGCGGCCTGAGGAGATCCAACAGCGCCCCGCTCATCCACGGGCTCAGGTGAGCGCGGCCCCGCCGTGTGTGTCTGTGGAGGTTTGCCGTGGGCTGTGTAGCTGAGGAACGCGCGGTGTGCCGCCTCAAGGCTGCGGCCCTTGCTATAAAGGAGCAATCTCTCTGATTTAGGGGTTCGGGTCTGACCCAAAAAACCCCAAATCGCTGTACCGTATGTGACTATAAGCAGTCTATCCTTTCCGAACTGTTGAGTGAATTTGGGAAGATCGCTTCAAGGGCCATTGAAGGATGCGTAAGTTTTACATTTAGTGTACACTGGTACTTCAGTTGTCCTGGAGTTTTCCTGGTGATACTCAGTTTGTTACTGTGTAATACTGGGAGAGACACATGTAGGTAAGTTTGCTCGGATTTTGGCATTGGCCTCTGGCTGGCGGTGTTTGCAAGGGGGGTGGTGGTGTATGTTTACCTTCAGCTGACAGGGCGGAAGCAGGGAAAGCTCTCAGGTGTGTATGGTCTCAGGTATACCTTTGTGTCTGGGTAAGTTGGTAACTCAACGTGCTATTCCTTGTCTCCTCTGGGTTGTCATGAGGCTGGGAGATGCCCACTTCTGCTATGTGGTGTGGCTGCTTTGGGGTGGTTCACATGCTGCTCCTAGTAGCACATCTGCAGCTTGGGAGAGTTTATTGACAATAAACGCTGTAAAACAATATAATATGTGGGTCCTTCCCCCCCAAACCCCCTTAAACTTCATGTCTCTGTAAGGAGCTAGTTAGCAAGTGCTGAACCAACCTCATAAATCTTTTGTACCAAAACGGTTAACAATCCATTACTGTTCAGAGGAAATGTTACTGCTTATGCAGTCATAATTAATGCTAAGTAAACATGTTGATTCTTTTAATATGCACTGTACGTAATGATTATTGTAAAGGAGCAACTCTTGGTTTACGTTTTGATGCAGTATACAAGTATTGGGAATGGCAGCCATTCCGCAGGCAGATTGCTGAGCAGGTAAACTGGTTATGTGACTGAGATGAGATGCTTTTATAATCTCACCCTTTTGCAAGTTGGCTTTTACAAACTATGAGACCCCTGACTCCTTAAAAAAGGCATCCCATAACCACGCTGTGAACGAAACCTGAGCTCTTCCCTTGACACTGTGCCTACACTATGCATTAGGTGGGTGTACAAATGGAGCTGAAAATGCCATTGAGCTGATTTGAGGTGGTTGCAGTGTTTTGCTTGTTAGGAATTTTCCAGCAGAATATTGTTTTTGCAAGATCGCAGCTCTTGGCAAGAAACTTTAGTTTTTCCCAGAATGGCTTCACTGGGTAAACTGAAACAAAAACTCTTGAACAGCCTTTGCTACTCTGCCTCCTGTTTTGACTTCTTCAGTAACAGACTTAGTAAGGAGCTTGGAGAATGAGTTACCGTAGAGCCAAAGAACATTCTGAAGTGGAATGTTTTAGAGCATGGAAGTTACATTTCACAGAACTTTTGACTCTTTTTCGTGCCAAAGAAGATTGATTTTTACTGGGAACTGTAAGTGTTTTCTGTGAAAGGTGTGTGATGTGACCAGCTTTTGCAAGGGAGATTAATAGTAAGGATATTTGCAGGGTTTTTTCCTCTCCCTCTTAAAAGGAGCTTATTTTATGTCAAATAACTAATCCTGTGTTATTTAGCTTACGCGCTGCTTCCTGGTTAGAGAAGCAATGACTGTGGTCAAAAGCCTTAAAGCTTTACAACCTGCTTTTATTGTAGTTTAGATTCAACCTCTTTTACAAAAAGCATTTAGCGCTTTAATTAAATGTTCATAGTGATGAGGTTCATCAAGATACTGGTTGGGTTTTTTTGGTCCTATTTTACATGTAGCATTGAATCTGGCTTCAGCCACTGGTTAAATGCCATTTAGAAACCGATTCTGTTGAAAGATGCAAGTTGCAGCCACTCCAAACATCAGAAATTCCCACAGAGATCATCAGTCTTTACAGTTTTTGAGTTATTCTGGAGACTGAGGATGATTAATTAAAATCATGAATTAAAGTAGCTGGAACTTGGGGAAAGAGCAATTTGCTTTTCACTCTGTGCCAACAAGCTGCAGGAGCTCTTCCATACCTGTCTCTGGAGTGCTTTGTCTTGAAATGAGAGCTGACATCGCATGTGAAACTGAGCTTTGATTAAGAGGTGCCTTTTGCTAGGAAGGAAATGGCTTTTGCATCTGACAAGTGTTTCTTTTCACAGTGATAACTCACAAGTGTTCCAGGCTAGCGTTCTGCGGACCCGCAGGAACAGCACCACAGTCATGAGCCGTCACAGTCTGGTAAGGAAATAATTAAACCAACTGCATTAGGTCCAAACAGGGTTAAAGGAGAAAATGAGATTGTAGTCTGTGAAACTAATAGCACATGTTTTCAGAAACAAGGCTCTAACTCTGACATTAATGCACTGTACCTATAGTGAAATGTTATTGGTAGACCACTGGGCCTTGGAAACTTGGGTACTTGTGTTTTATTCTGATCATAACTTTATGAAATGCAAACAGGTTTTCTAAGAATAAGAAAGGTAGTTTGTAAGGAAAACTGATTAGTAGATGTGTTGTTGTTCAGTATTCACTGTGTTAATCATTTCTGATGTTTAAAAAAACGGATGGTGATACTCTCACCTTAAATTGACTTTTATATAGTAATGACAGAATAGACTATTGTAGTCAATAAGAGTGTCAGGATCATATAATCCCAGACTGGTTTGGGTTGGAAAAGACCTTAAGAGCATCCAGTTCTAACCCACTGCCATGGGCAGAGGCACCTCACACTAGACCATGTCGCCCAAGGCTCTGTTCAGCCCAGCCTTGAGCACCGCCAGGGGTGGAGCATTTACCACTCCCCTGAGCAACCTGTGCCAGTGCCTCACCATCCTAACAGAGGATGATATTGTTTTATCTCTTTGATAGCATATCTCTCTATCTCTACAGAGATATCTTTTCTAATGACTGCAGGGGCAGCTGTGCCATTTGCCTGGGGTTTAACCTGCAGTTTTCTGTGACTGCATGTCATTGCCAAGGAAGGGTCAACTGGGCTCAGTGTCTTGCTGTTTGTTTCCTTCCAAGAAGACAGCAGTGGCATGTAGTGAGTAAATGTTTTGGTGGTTTCTGTTTTGTTTGTGTGGTTGGAGATCCCCTTTTGCTGTTTAAGCAAAGCATTTTAGCCTGTGGTTAGATGTTTAGGTGCTCTTTCAGCATGTTCTTCATTTGTTTTCTGTACAGCTCAGTCAGCTCCATGTCAGGCTTCACTGTGTGGCTCCAGAGATGCTTGTGCTGGCAGAAGGCAGGGGGCACTGCAGGAGCAGCAGCGAAAGGGCAGAGGTGCCAGGGCAGGTGGCTGTTCCTCTTGGCAGTGATCCCTCTGAAACTTCACCTTCAGGGAAAAAGATTTATCTGACATGCTGGAGAAAGGCAATGGGGAAGGTGTCTCTTTGCTTTCATAGTCTGATAGTTTGTAATGGCTTTCATTAAGCTTCGTGCTCTCAAAGCACTGGGGATTTGAGTAGCATCATTTCCCCAGTGAGTTCAGTCTGCTTTAAGAGGGGCTGGGGTTTCTTTTCACAATAATTAAATCAAAGGACTGCAAACAAGCGAAAAGAAAGCTTTAAGCATTGGCAAAGAAAGGTGGTGACTTGTTGGGAACAAGATGTAGGATCCTCAGAGTTGATGGGTTTAGTTACTGCATTAGATCCTGCAGAAGAAAACTAACTGTCTTTTTAGGATTTCTATTTTATACTGCAAGCCGCTGGTTTTGTATATACTTTGTTAATGTCAAACCTTAAAACATGTGGATCACACTCATAAAATTAGAACATAATGAGTGGAACAAATGCATTTTACTGTGGAGTGCCCTAGTGAATAGGCAGGAATGTACTATTGTTCAAATCCTTTTCTCTGTGTGAGAATCAAGGTCACCTCAAGGTCTGCATTGGCTGGTACAGCTTGGAGGAATTTTTATGAGGCTTTTAGGGAGCCTATCCATTATAATAGCAAAACTGACCTAAACTGGACTTCAGAAGTAGCAAATCAGAACATTATAGCTGTTAGACTTTGGTGGTGTATATTAAGATGACTGCATTCTGGCAGAAACATTGAAACATCCTCTTGTGAGTCAAATAAGCTAGTATCTTTTGTGAGAAGGGTGTGACGTCTTGATATTTGGCTTAGAGGGAGGATTCTGGACATAGGAAACATTAATACTCTATGATAACTTGCCATAACCTGTTGTGTAAGGCAGCAGAATCTCTGTGTTCTCCATGGCACTGATGAGAAGATGGTGCAGTAAATGGTTAACTGAATGTTCGTTTGTTCTCCAGCTTGAGCATGATGAAGAGCTCTGATAATGTTTTGTGAAGCAGATGAAGCCTCCTACTGCATAAATCATAGAAACACTAAGTAATAATGCAAACCTTACTTGCTCAACACACTGAATCCATTTTAAGAAGATACTTTGTCAGCTTACAGAGAGATTAAGCCTCTAGTCAAAGCTTTAGCTTTGAAGTTTTGATCCCTGAATGGGTTAATAATAAAAGTCAACTGAGGGTTGAACATTTGAGGGATGGGAAATACATGAAAAGCAATTATATTTTTAGAAAATAATGTCTTTTAATTACTTGGTTTTGAGCATGCAGTTTTAGATCATAGCATTCCAGTGAGATCTGGATGCAAAATGGACAAAATTATCAGAAGACCATTTCTAGTGACGTCCTCTCTGATTTCACCTCAATTGGTTGAAGAAGCTCTTGAGAAGCCATCAGGAAGATATTTAACTCTTGTTAGCCTTCTAATAGCTGATCCTTTCACCTGTCAAAGTTGGTACTTGTGGGCAGATAACAATCCAGAAACCTTTTTCCACATTGTGTTTTGGCTTTGGATTTTTAAAGGAAGAAGCTCTTCCCTGTGAGGGTGCTGAGCGCTGGCACAGGGTGCCCAGAGAAGCTGTGGCTGCCCCATCCCCTGCAGTGCTCAAGGCCAGGTTGGACACAGGAGCTTGGAGCACTGCTCTATGGAAGGTGTCCCTGCCCGTGGCAGGGGTTGGAGCTGGAGGAGCTTTGAGGTCCTTTAACCCAAACCCGTCTGGGATTCTATGGTCTATTGGAGAGCCTTCTGCATCACTTAAAATATTCTGGATCACTTCAATGAAGAAGTTTGTGCAACAATATACATTAAGGGTGGTAATGTGCTACTTAAAAGCAGCTTTATTCTGTAGAGAAGTGAAAGCCAGGCTGATGCCAACTAGAATCATGTTCTTTCAAGTAATTGATATAGTTTCTATGTACTATGAATGTTTTAATTCTTAATTCTTAGTCTGAGATAGCCCTATGGAGTGGGTACTGACATTCCTGGGTCTTTCCCTCCCTTCTGCAGTTTCTAAGTGTGTTTCAGTTGTATATGGCTTTGATTTGCAGTTTGTGCCGTCATCGCCTGTCCGTATTCCCAGCAGCCGTCTTCATCAAATCAAACAGGTAAGCATAGGTTCTAATTAGTTTTATTTCATTTTACATTTTTTATAGGTGATTGGGCTTTTTTGCAGTTGATGTGTGATGTCCTTCAAGTGGCAACTGATTTTACTTCGAAACTGTGTCTGCAGTGTCACTTCAGGGTGTTTCAAAAGTCAGAGCTGGATCCTGTCTGCACAGCTCCAAATTTCATGCATCTTACAGTGAGAAGGAGATTTGAGCAGAAAGAGGAGTCTGAAAAAGGACGTTTTGGAAAGGAAATCTTTCATGTAAACCCTTAGGGTAAAGTTTCACCAAGTTTTTTGGCTGTGGTGCCAGCACAGAGATTCACAGCCAATGCAAAGTATTCCTTAACTCGTGTTGGCACAAGACTTCGGTTCAGCCAGAAAATGGACTGGATCAGGAGGCTAAAAGAATAAATTTGGGCTCTTCTTGCTGAGCTGTTTTTCACCTGTATAATTATCTTACCAGGTAATGGCACTTGTGCTATCACAGCATGAGCAGAGGGGGAAGGGTACCAGAGCAAACACTTGGGGAGGTGGCAGATATCTGAGTAGGCTTAAATAGCACTGCTGCCCACATTCAAAGCACTTGAGTTTTCAAATCAACAAGCTCAGAATCTTGGGGCTCCTCCATTTTCTATGTCCACTCTTTGACAGTAGGATGTTTATAAGATTTCCTTGAAGATGCTTGGTTTTATTTATATGCATATATATTTTTAGCTTGCTGGCTTTCAATGGAGAGGCTTGATTTTTACAGGGTGAAAAGTTAAGAAAGCAATTTAACGCTTCAGGCAGCGTTTTCAGGGGCTGATCTCTGAAGTGAGGGAAGGCACTTTGCTTCCCATCTCGGGTGGTGAAGGTGCATGCACAGTAATCCTGAAGAAAATAACTGTTTGCTTTCATTATAGAAATAATCTATTGGCTTAAAGAGACTGAAGCACTTGGGTCATTTTTAGGGTTGTTTTTATCTGCATAATAAAGTGTAGGATTAATCTGTAAGTGTGATGAGAGCAAGTGATCAAATCATAGAATGTACTACTATGGCTCTGCTATATGACATGAACTTAAAGTTTGATAATCCTATTCTTTTGAAAATATATCTGTATTCCCACCTGTTCCATACATTTATTAAAGGCAACAGTGACATTTCCTAATCTGGATTTGGTCACTGAATTCCCAAATTGGAATTCCATAGCCTCTGTACTTCCTGGCACAGATGGGAACCTGTGTGATTTGCTTCTGATCTCTTTCAAATCTTACCAAATAATCGCACAATTGAACAATGTTACTGTTAGTAACACTGGGCAGGTGTTTTGGTGAACTTCTGTTCTTGGGCTGAATTAGGGAACCTCCTCATTCACTCACCAGGCTGAGCACCATTCAGTTAGTTTGAAGGAACGGTGTCTACCTAAGAGGAGATCAATAGTCAGGTTTGTACTTTAACTTGGCTTGAACGTTTAGTGTGATTTTAGATCTTCGATCCATTTCAATACCAGTTTTTGGATGGCTTAGGAACAAAACACTAAATCCCGAATGCATTGTGTAATGCACTATATTGCAAATGAGATGATGGCAGATGTCTAGTTAGTTACTCATCCATAGAACAGGGTAAGAATCCAGCCATGCTTTTGAGGATGATTTGTACTAGTTCTCACTTTGTGAAATACCACCATGCATGAGGTTACTCCAGCATGAACAGAAGGTTTGCTTCATTGTTCAGTTTTGTAGCTACTTCTTGGATAGTCAGGAAAACAAAAACGCTGCTTGAGAAACAACCAACTCCTGTAAGCACTTATGTGATGGTCTCTCTTGCTGCATCTTTTACCCATCCTCTTCCCCTCACCCCTTTTCATGTAGTGAGAGCCTGAGGTTATTGTGGCTTACCTGAGTTGGATTAATTTTGCTGCATAGCAGAGTGAAATGAAACCAGAGCTGATTTGCTGTAGGAAAGTGGTTTTTTGTGTGTTTATCTTCATTTTTCATCTTTTAGGAAGAAGGAATGAATTTGCTGAACAGAGAAACAGTACGTGAAAGGTAAGCATCGAGGTGAACTGGAATTCTTCATGAAGTCTACTGTGGGCCTGAGTCAATACGTTTCTTTTCTTCTTTATAGAGAAGTGCAAGTAGCAATGCAGATGAGCCACTCATGGGAGGAGAGCTTGAGCCTGGTAATGCGTTCATGCTTTAATTTATGTTTCTGTTGTCAGTATCAGGACATTAGAGACTCTCATGTCAACATTTTCTCTATTAGCTTGACCTACACTTGAGGTGTTTGAATATTGCTGCTTTGGATCAGCAGTTTTTCACACTAACAAGGCATAGAGTGATCCGTTGCTTGAGGATACACGTGGGTTTCTTTGCATCTATGCAAAGAAAGTTGCATGGATGTCTGCCTGTTCAAATTTTCTTCCATATTCTGATACTCACCTAAAGATGCTTAAGGCTTTTTTTTGTTGTTGTTAAACATAAACTCATAAATGGCTACCTAAAAGTGATTAATATGATGGAGGATAACTTTGGAATTGTACTCAGTGCAGCACTTTTCATGGTGAGGAACTTGCTCCTAAGATTAATTTTATGTACTGTTTCCAGGGTGACAATGATTTTGAGAAATCCTCGTCACCGAAGCAAGTGGACTTTGTCCCAGTTTCTCCAGCTCCTTCACCTACGAGAGGAATAGGGAAGGTGAGCAAACCGTGGTAATAGTGGGTTTCTCTTGAGTAGTGCCAAATAAATCCAACCAAGCTGGTAGCAAAAGATGAAGCCACCTGCTCCTTTCAGCCTCAAAAACAAGAAACTAACGAAAACCACCCCTAAAGCCCTAAACCAGAAAGTGTCAGCCAGCAGATGCACATCTTCTGGGTGTGAAAGTCTGCAGAGTGTTCAACTGTTAATACGTGGTTGGTAAACCTTATTCTTTATTTGCCTTCCTCTTGGAATTAAGAGGAAGGAGTGTACATTCCTGTTTTCAGAGTCACGAAATGGAGCTCATCTCAGTTTCCCCTCTGGCCCGAGGTTAAAGCCATTTAACCCAACTACAATGAAATAAATCCTTGCCAACTTCATGAAAATGGGATCTCCAATTTTAGGGGTGCCTGCATCAATAATGGGTTGCCTATTTACCCCCAGTAAGGATCAGTTGTTACTGTATGGGTGTGATACATGGTTTATACATAAATAACAGAAGCTGTTTTCCTCGCAGCAATGTTTCTCACCATCTTTGCAAAGCTTGGTGAGCAGCACTGGGTTACCTCCAAGTCCCAGTCCAAGCCCAACACGGAGATTTTCAAGGTCAGTACCGGATCCCCTCAATAACAGAAAATCAGCATAGCTCATTCACAGAAGGCTTTTGAAATCCCAGAATTTGTTAGACACAGTTGATTTCTGATCACAAATGCAACTTTATATATTCATGAAAAGGGGGTGGGTGTGCATGACACATTGTATAAACTGTTAAATGCCTGTTTTCTTAGTGTTTTCCACTTAGTAGTTTGTTATCCAAGTGGCTGTTAATGCTTTACATGCTTTCAAGCTTCCTTTGTTAATGGTGATCAGTACAGCATATGCCTTCTTTTAGCAGGAGAAGCCAGAGTCCAGTTAACTGCATTCGACCAAGTGTTCTGGGGTCAATAAAAAGAAAAGGTACACTGTTTGGTTTGAGCTGACATAATCGGCCAGCTTGTGAACTTTATCTATTAAAAATAGAGTATAGCTTTCCTCATGATTCTGTTCCATTGTCTGATACTTGAAAGAGTGCCTAGAAATAGAAGGTATTATAGGGGACCAAATAAACAGAACTGATTACAGAGATAAACCAGATTGTTAATTTAGTCCATAAGACTAATAGTTGGTCAGTTCTAATGGCTCTACGTTATGTCTGTATAGCCATATAGATCTGATAACATACTGATCATAACAGACTCCTTTATATCTGACAACATAATGATCATATATATGTACACCTGATAACATAATGATCATAACAGACTCCTCTATAGTCATATAGATCTGATAAGAAATGGATGTAACCTGCTTAACAAAACAAGAAATACACCTCTTGGTATATTACCAAGTAAAAGGCTTTGGAAGTCCTGGATAACACAGCACACAGGTACTATAGATGCAATAATCACCCTTCAGAACCAGAAGCTGATGCAGAGACCTTGTATAGACACCTTTACTGCTTTATTGGGAAATGTTTCCCAATCTCCCTATGTTTTTATTCAAGTTTAACTTCTGGTTATTTTATTGTATCTGTTTTTATATCTTCATGCTTCACCTTTGTAACAGAACACCCTGGCTCCAAGACAACTTTTATCTGAGGTCTGTCATAGCCTGTTTAAGCATGTATCTATCCTCCCTTCTTCTAGAGTATTTGGAAGTCAAAATCAAGGCATAAGTTTAGTGGTAATCCTGAACCTTGTTTTTATTGACTGCAAGAGGAAAACAAGCTTCCTTACTGTCAGCTTCTCTGCTTTGGTGGAGCCAGTCAGTGAACTGACAGCTGAATAAACTGGAACAAGAAGATTGTTCTTCACTACTGAAGAATAAATACCCAATTTCTAAACTCAGTGCATAACTCACTAAATTTAATTGAAGTTTGGACAAAAATGTTGCCAAGAAACAGTCCGTAAAATTTCAGCATGAAATTTCTGGTTTAAGTCTAAAATAACACTCATTCTGTTGTGTAAGAATGAACCTCTGTTCTGTTTGCTATTCACTAAAAGTAGATTTTAGTTGCAGCGACTGGTAATGATTTATCATTCCTTATCTCTTACCAAAGGTGTAATGGAGATAGAAGATCATCCAAAAAGATTATTCCAAGGATCCACCAACATGCTTAGCCCCGAGGTTTCACATCAGGCAGACCTTGGCGGATGGTAAATGCTGTACTATTTATTGTGTCCATATCATCAGAAGCATTCGAGGTCTCTCTTCATCCAGCAATGATTGTGCTTGAAGTTGGTTTTGATTTGGGTGTTTTTTAAGCACAGGCATCTCATGTTGCAGCAGAGATAGCACCGCAGTCAACAGGCAGCACTGTTCACAGTGATGTACAGTTTCTAGACAGGCTGTTAATGTGCTTCATCTAAATGGGAGTTGAGTGTGTTCAGGAAAAGATATCTCATGGCTGACAACTCCTTGAGTCTAGTTTCAAGTTGCAATCAAATGTGAATGCAACACAGCCCCATTGGGGGTGGATTGGGGGTTTTCTTCCTTCCCTTTTATTTTCCTTGCTCTTAGTCACATAGGAAAACTAGTTCTGCCCTTCCCTGCTGGGAGGAGATAAAAGTACTATGTTAAAAATCATAACAACTTGAAATAGCAAGGGATTTTGATTTAGTATTTCAGTCAAGAGGTTAATAATACACAGGGTGTGCCCACACAACTATGCACACAGGCTTGTTCGCAGCACTTCTGTCCTCGCCTCTCAGCTGATGTACATGGCTGTGCACAACCTTTGAGCCATAGCAGTGGCAACAACAACACAGGTGTTGTAAAGGTACTTTTAAAATGTGCCTTTTCTTGCACTCCTATTCCCAGTAGGTGCAGCAGTGCAGGGTCATGGCTGCACCTTGGTGTAGGAGATGGTAATTTTGAAAAGCACTTTGATGCTATTGCTGATGATAGATCACCTCAGGTGTAATTCTGAGTCCTGTGCAATACTTAGTGAATGCTACAGCTGAAGTATGTGCAGTTTATCATCACCTCTCCCAATGACAGAGGCCTCTGGATATGTGCTAGGCCAGGACGTTGTAGGAGATGGGGTAAAGCTTGGGATGAATTTCTCAGCCTTATGCTTTCTAATCTGTACACCATTCCTGGGTGAGCTGAAGGAGATGGGCAGAATATTATCTGCCTCTCTGGAAGTGATTGTGCAGTGTGTAGCTGCAGCTTTATTTCAACTCACAGGGCTTTCTGTTCCTTCAGAGATACTTTAAAATAGCTTTATAATGAGTGGAAGCTGGTATTTGAAACTTGGAGTACCTCGTTTCTCCTAACCTCCTGTTCCTCTGTTGCCAGTCTGTCGTCACATGCTCTCGATGACAACCGGAGCAGTGCAGGCTCTTCCTGTGACTCACCAGCTGAAGTCGGCACCAGCACAGACTCTCCAGTCTCACTTTCTGACTCCAGATCTCCTTTTTTACCAGTAGATCTCACTGCTAAGTTACCCATCAATTGAGAAGCAGAAGTCTGCTAACAGACACCAGACAGGCCGGACATCAAGAAGACTTTCTGTTGAGTGTAACTGATTCTGTTCCTCATAGGAACTTCCAGAAATGTCATTATTTCTAGAAAACTTCCAGAATAGTTCCTTGAGGAGGAATTCACGTTTCTAGTGATTTGTATGGCATTTACTACAATATAGTAAGCATTTGAATCACAAACATATTCGATGCTAACATCAGTGAGCAAGCTGTTGATTTACAATGGATATTGTCTTGTTGGAGTAAGTGACAAGTATTCTATGTACATTCTGCTTATGGAACTCTTGGCTTTCCAACAGCTGCCAGGCAGCATCCTCACTAATATAACGTGGTGCTTGTGTAGTAGCAGATAACTCACAATTGTCCTCAGTCTGAAACCAGCAAAGCAGCTTTTAGTACGTTGTTTTTATTCCAGGAGTGTTAAATATTTATACTTTCTGTTCTACATATGAAATAGGGCATACTGGGAGGGGGGAATTGATTCTTGTGTTCTATGTTGATTGGCTCTTAATCAATTCTGTGTTCTAATAGATGGCAAAAGAACAAGTTGGTGAATTGCCAACTTCAATTGGTATGTTGGATTTTGTTCATGATCATGACTGCTCAATTCAGATCTGGTGGGGAACATTCTTCTGGGCTTGTGTTTTCATTTTCTTCCCCATTTAGATGATTTATTAGAGTGGTAGACGCTCTATTAAAGGTCTTTTAATAAGGAAATATAGTAATAATGTTTGGAACAAAACATTAAATCCTGAGGTTTTAGGAAGTAATGCTTCAGAAGTGCGTTGTTTTAACAGGCAGTATTTGTTCCCATACATGGCTTTTGTTGGACAAATATGGAGAGGAATCTTGGATGCCTTTATCCAGGCTGAGGCAATCAAATATGTTTAATCTGTGTTTCATCTTCTGCTGTCACTTCCTTGAACAATGGCATTGAGTTATTTCTGCTGTTGGAAACTTCAGATGCTGATTGGAAAAGTCACTGGGTTGAGCCATCATCAACTTGGGAATTCCCCAAACAGGAGGGAAACCTGCAAGCCCCACCACAGCAGTTGGTCTCAGGTTTTCCACTGTCAACCTCCTTTTGGTTGTCGACTCCTGTTACCCAGTGGAACTTCTGCAGCTGGGTCCCTGTTTGCACATGGGTGTGCATCTGCACTGTGAGGTTTCGAGCCTTCCCTCCAGAGAGGTTAATAATGAAGCAAACTGGTTTCTTTTTAAACACTGAGTCTTTGGTCTGTGTAATAAGGTGAGAAAAGGTGTGGAGACTTCCTCAAGTAGGAGAGAAGCCTGAACTCTGCTGTGAAAGATTCAGGTGGGTGAAGCTTTGACTGACAGCAGCCATCAGGAGTAGAAACGGACAACTTGGGAGTGCAAAGACCTGGTGACCTGAGGGCCAGCGACCAGTGTTTGTATGTCCCTATTGTAGAGAGAAAATAGAAGGTATATAACAGTTTGACTCGGTTCAAGTAAGAGATGACATGGTTTACTTCTCATTTCATTCCTCTTAAATTATTCTAATAGTCAACTTCCTGATTGCAGCTCCCTTTCAAATCTCAACTGCCCTTCATCCCTGTGGCAGATGGAGAAGCGTTTCGTGTCTGTTGGCTCTCTGATACAGCACAGTTTGGTTTTGCAGTTTCAGGTATGTGCCAAAGAGTTGCTGTGTGTTCACTCTTCTGCGGTGAGGGCAAGATGGGGTTTTAAACATCTTACAGAAGAATGAACCTCCTGGTGTCTCTTCTAGTCTCCTAAAGATGCATCAGTAGAGGGCTTGATAGTTCCGTGTGGGTCAGCTCCTCTCTCTTCTGTTGGATATTTATGCTATTTTTCAAATAAGTGCCAATAAATGGAAAAATAACTGTGTGTTGCTGTTTGTGCACTTTGTTAGAGCCGACCAGATTCTGGTTTTAATGTTTAAGTGCTCTTAGTTTTCATTCAGAATATCTACTGTGACCCACTTGCCCCCGGCTGGAACTCCATGAGCCTTAAGGTCCTTTCCAACCCAAACCGGACTGGGATTCTGTTATCTTAAAGTTCTGTGGCAACTCTAAAACCAAATCAGATCAACCCCAACATTCTCAAAAGACTTCACTAACCAACCTAAATGTGCCTCTGCTTTATACCTAGAGGAGCTTGTGCTGAAATAGTGCGGAAGGGAGAAGCTGCAGTTGGCTGCGGACAGTACAGAGACTCCCACCTCATGAGAAGAGGAGGGGGATCATTGTGGTTTGCCTTATTGGGGCAATTGGTGCTGTTGGAGGAGAGAGAAGCAGTGATGTATCTGCAGTCGTTCCCTTTCCCTGCTTTTGGAAAACAAATCACTTTGAACTTGTGGAAAAGGCATAGAATAGTTGGGGTTGGAAAGGACCTGAAGCTCATCCAGTTCCAACCCCCTGCCATGGGCAGGGACACCTCCCACTAAACCATGCCA